>JAPMOR010107823.1:114626-129142 GCA_026543865.1 Argiope aurantia | reverse complement strand
CTTCACTGCCTTCAAACTGCATTTCTGCTTCACAACAAATAATGTTATATATATATATATATATATATATATATATATAATGAATTAATGTACTTATACATTATAAAAAAATTAACTACCTTTCTTTTTTTTTTTTGAGATTCATTATGCCAAGAGTAAACATTTGAAAACATGCTTTCGATTATGAACTTTCGTTTTAATGGTCAATAAATTGTAATTTGACCGTCGTATTAAGTGGGGGAAAATGTATTTAACGTTAATAAATGAAAACTAGCTATCATGATCATCTAATTATCCATAAAAAGAAAACTTTTTCTGCTTGATAATCCATTTATCTGTAATCTATTCCTGAAGAATTTTCCTGGTCATCCGTGATATTTTAAAATCTCATAGTCAATTTGACGTTAGTTCACCCTTTTAAACCAATGCAGTTGTTTATTTTTTTCTGACACAAGAAATTTTAATCTCTCCTTACTGGTCATGTAAAAGAAATTCGTGATTCGGTCTCTATTGTGTTTTCTTCTAAAATATTTATCACCTTTATAAGTAAGAATTTTATCAAGCTTAACTTTCTTCTATATCCATTTTATTGTCAGGTTCATGTTCTTTTAAAACATCTTCCAGAAATTTATTTTTCATGTGCCGCTGAAACACAGGCGCTTTCGTAATATTTTTTCCCCTTAAATGTCATGTCGTGTTTTAAAAATTTATCAAGCCATCCAGAACAGTTTTGTAAGTTAAAAATTTCCAAATTTATAGCTTATAAAGTCAACTCATCCACGAAAATATTTTTATATCGTTTTTCCTCACTTTGTTTTACCGCACTTTATAGTTTTAAAGATTTAAATTATTTTCGTTCTTTTCCAAAACTAACAAAAGAAATTGTTGAAAGGCTTTTTTAAGATTTCCCTTTAGGGACCACGATAAAAAAAGAAAATGTTTCTTGTTCACGAAAGAAAATCTAAAGCTAAATTCAATTAAAGTCCTAGTTAAGAAAACGATTTGTAGAACTGAAGTTATTTTTAATATATGACTTACTGACAGGTGTTTATTTTTGCACACACCTTTCAGTGTTTCAAGAAGTAAGAATTAATAAAACAGTAAGAATTAATAAAACTGCAGTAAGAATTAATAAAACATATTTCTTATTTAATTTACATTCCTTTTTAAGAACAAGACTAATGGTCATTGCGATAAGATACTCTTGTCCGATATATAAAAACTTTATTTGACTTACAGAAACTATTTTTCTATTCAAAATTCGATATTCCGAAAAAAAAATTGGATATATAGAGGTCTTTGATGCATGGAATTCTGAACTATAGGGGTTTTACTATATACTTATTTATGCACTCAATTATTTTTTAAGATTATAAATAATATGCATTGTCCTATAATCCTGTGAACACTTTGGTTCAATAGCCAATTTTTTATTTCAAGAAAATGTAATGCAGTTTCATTCCCCTATCAATTAAAAAAGAGGGGAGGAATTAAAGACGGTACGAATTTCTAATCCGAAATGTTTTTGCATGGTAATGTTTTACTATTAATTCGATTTTATGTTATTTAACTTAATATTATTTATTTTTGTATTATTTTTAAAAAAATATCTTAATTATAGCTCCCGAAAAGATAAAAATGTAATATCATTGCAATATGCACGCGTATAAACGCTGTGACTTAACACGCATATTGCAATGATATATTTTATAACATATAAGAGGAATGTTATAAAATATGCTGAACAATAATGTGAAAAATTATTAAACTTAAAGAAAAAATAGAATGGAAATAAAATTAACTATACTGGTAGTCTAATTTTTAAATCTTAAAAAAGGTATAAAACGACTTTTATGTGTTAATATGCTTTGAAATTATTGAATAAAAACATTACATTTTAAATTTATTTTAAGTAAAAATGTAATTAAATTTTTAAAAAATCTTTTCTTTGTGAGAAATTACTACCAATCAAATTTGGTTATCTTTAGTCTAACGATCGGCTCTGTAGAGTGTTTCACACGATTTTTAATTATATAGGTCAAGTTTTGTCAGTTGTATGACATAATTACAGTATGCTTGTTTTTAAACATTTCTTGAGAAAAGGACAGAAGAATTCGTTACATAAAAAGAGTTAAGGCAAAATGTTACATTAACTTTATTCGTTCTTTGAAACAATTCACTTCCCCAAACAGTTTTACTTGGCATTACACTCTCTGAAAGACAGGTGTTTCAGACACGCGATGGGTTTCTCTGCTTAGTTTTCACAGAGAGAGAAATGAACTGTTGGAGATTTATTTAATTTTTTTCTTTTTACCTTTTTCGTGTAGTAAGAAGAACCTTACTTCCAGCAGTCCTTCTTCAATCAATTTTTATTGATGCAGGTGCCCTATTTCTTTTTCGTTAACCGGAGAGACTGGGTATGAAATGAAAGCGAATTGGAAAAGTCTAGTCTGTAAATGGAGACAGTATTGTGGTAAAAGTGTGAAACTCTTTAATAGACGTCTTTGAGTTGCAATTAATATAATGTGATAAATTACCTTTTCTTTGCCTCAGAAAAAATTATTACGTTCACATAATCTTTTTTTTAGAAAACTAACTTATGTTTGAATTTAAAAAAAATTGCTGCCAGTAAATTTTGCTTTCATAAAAGTAAGTAATTTTGTGATGGTATGTAATATTTTTCTGCGGGTGTCTTTATTTTATAACTGATTTTGCATTTAAGTTTTCAGTTACGAATATTAAGGATGGGATGTTTAGAATGTTTTTTATAGGATTTTTTAAATTTTATTTGCCAACACTAATTTTTACATCAATATCAGAGAGTCGTCAACTTCTATTTAACATGCCAGTTTTATTATAAAGCACAGAAAGTATAAAAAAAATTCCATTAAGTTGTATGGGTATATCATTCTGTATAATTAAATTTATACCATCTTCAGTTCTTTATTCAAGTTTCAAATTACCTTTAAACAAGATAATTATTTAAATAATTATCACTTTACGATTTCTACGTTTTTCTATTTAATTTTATTATTTCTGTTGAAAATGTAGTTGTTTGTATTGATTGATCATTTCAGAATTAGTACTTCCAAAAACTACTTAAGTAATTTTATGGAAAAGCTTAATATCTAAGATAATGTTTTATACTAACTTAAACGATAAAATCACATATTTCATAGTACACTTAGAAAATTGAGGCAGACGGTGGTTTGACGACATTTAATTCTGTCAGTGGGCGATGGCCTCGGTCTGTACTGTTTTCTCACCTGAGATTTATCGAGACGTAGTGTCACATTTGCCCTATCACGATTTTCCAATAATCAAAACAACTAACTGTTAGAACTTTATGAATAATGACGTCAATGTTCCTTTATTATATGTTCTAATCTCCCCTCCCATTCTGCAAAAATTATCATTTATAATATACAACTACACTTACATACGTCTTTGTAAAATGGACTTGTAAAGCAAACAGAAACACGCTGCAACTTGTTGTCTGCAAAAAAACGTGCCAATATTACGAAAGACAACATATGTCTCTACAGTAAATAAGACATTCGTCTTTAATTTGTTTGATAATTAGCATCTGGTTGAATTTTTCAATTTAATAGTTGTATCAAAAATCATACCTAATTACTACATTTTGAATATAATCTAATCTACCTCATGTGTTTGCGCAGCTGCTTACTTGATATGAGCTCATATTTTTCCTGTGTAACAAAACGAGAATGGTTTAATGGACATTATGTTCTTTTAAATTCAAAATAAATCCATCTTTGTCGAGAAGAAAAGGGATGAAAAGTTAAAAGCTGCATGACAAAAGACAAAAATATATATAATTGTCAGTATTACATGTTAATGAAAAATTCAACTTTCCATATTAATAGAAAAGATCTAAAAGCAAAGAATTTATATTAAGTTCCAACTATTACTACGCTTAAAATAATGTCTAGAAATTCAAGTTTTCCATTTGCAATAGTAGATATTTTTTTTATTGAACCTCAACCAAGGTGCAAAAGTTTTTCCAATGTTTCAATTAGCGAACAAATTTCACATTTTTTTTTTTTTTTGCAAGATAAGGTTGCTAAAAAAATAGCAGTCTTATAAATATTTATTAAAAGATGTACACATTTTAAATCATGAAAGTTACACAACACACTATTTCTAAGAGTTAAGAAATACAATTTCAGGACTTTCATCCCAGTCACTGATTTTCTAAACAATCGATAAAACTGGGACATAGTATGCTTTTTGCTTATATTCTTACGTGGAGTGATTTTGTTGATTTCTAATAATAGATGAACTGTTAACGGATATCGTGCTGGCGCCTTTGTATTTACACACGCTCATAGAGTGAATGAATTTCTTTACTACGCGTTTTCTGCGACCTTGAAAGTCGTCTGCACGCTGTCCAGTGTTGATTATATGAGAGCCTGTGAAAAAAAAAAAAGCAAAATGCCTCAGTAGTGTAACAGGTGGTGCGTTACAACATTGATTCAGAAAACTTTCCAAAACACAAAAGGATGCTAAAAATCTTAACAAAATTATGTTTGCCTTGCAGATATTTTATGAGATAAAACTGAGAGTTGTAACATATAAAAGATATTTTATGAAAAGTGAAATTTACTTTTATTTGTTCTATGAAGATAATTTTAAAACTCGGGAAACATTTGTTTCAGAAATCTGTACAATAATTTTTTATGGTGATGTGCTGTCTGTACAGTGTAAGTTTGCAAGTGAAAAGTTAAATAATAATAATAATAATGATGATGACAACATTATCACTGAATTTGCAAAATAACGGGAAACCGATTTTTACCTCTAAAAATTAAAAAAATGCTCAAGTTTAACCTTTAAAATAGCTTTAACTTCAAAATAAATTGCTGCAATAATAATAATAATAATAATAAATATGGTATGATTTTTGAGACTTTTTTCTGAACTACAAATATTAATTTTGCGTTTTCTTTGAATTTAAACTTACTGATAATCGAAATATCAAAATTGTTCTATAATGCAGTCAAGGAAGAAATAACTATGACATATAATCATAAAATGCTAAGATAACTCGATGATTTAGTATGAATGCGAATATTCTATAATATTCGCATTTGCATATCTATACTTATAATAAAGCTCAATGTGTGTGTGTGTGTGTGTGTGTGTGTTGGCTCTCTACAGGCCAGACCATTCAACCTACAGCTACCAAATTTGGCACGTGTATACCTTGGAGGCCGGGAATGTGCACCTGAGGGTTATTTTTTCGAATTTTTAACTAGAATTTTATTTATTTAAAAATTAAGCTAAATTTTGACGTGTTTCTGCTATAACTTCCGAAAATATTACCGCACAAAAAAGATTTTTACATCAAGTTAAAGATCAAAAATTTATCTTTTAAATGACACTAATGTTTTAATCTTAAAATTAAATTTCTATTTTTAATGAATTTTTAAATAAATATTTTAACTATGTTTTTCAATAATTTTTTTCGTCAAAAATAAAAATGAGGATTAAGCACGTTTCGCATTCATGAGAAAAAAATAGCTTTTTTCAAAGTGTTGCCATCACATTGATTAAAGCTCTAACTGAAAATAAATTAAATCTTTTTGGAAATGAAATCTGCAAAATTATAATTTTCGGCAAGTGTCTGTAAGAAATGAAACAAATATGAAATATTATTTTTCCTAAAAAATAAATTCAAGAAAAATTATTTTATGATCTTTTACACTCTCTATACAGGGTGTTTATTCAGTCCCGGATCCATTTTGATATTTAATGACTCATAAAATAATGAAGATGTAAACAAACTTATGGCATTTATTGATGGAATAACTCACATATTTTCCTTTTCAGGTTTGAATATTTTTACTTTTCTAAATATCGTCTGCGCGTGTTTTTAATTTCAGATAATTTCATTTTCCAGTCTAAATATCTGTACTTTTCTAAATATCGTCTGCTTATTAATTGCATTTTTCTCTCTTTTGTTTTTGGCAACTATTGAAAGGTTATGTTTACTTTTGATGTGTTTGTCCAATGTAGTACTTTTGTATGTGATGTTTTATTCGATCGGATATTAAGGAGAATGCATACACCACAAGAGAAAGCACAGATTTTATGGTGGTCATAGAGTTAATTTCCAATCAACTAAATCACTGACTTTTAAGAGTTAATTTCAAATCACTTAAACTGATTGATTTATGAAGATTTGAATATCACTATTCAATAAAAAAAGGATAATTTTAGATTTTTCATCGATCGTTTCAAAGAAAATACGCCAATAAGCACGCAGGTTTCTCAAGATTAATTGGCCTAAGATTATGAAAATGGTGAGTTTTTCTAAATTTTTAACATTTAAACTTCATAAATAAGTCTTAGTTGATCGTGGAAAATAGAAACATTCATTCATTTATTTAAAATTTGGTGTGTTCAGAATATTTATCAGAATATGATACGTTACTGCATTAAATTTAGACTTCATAATTTTTGAAATATATTTATAAGCAGGAACAAAATATTATTATTGATTTCATTTCAATCCTTTTGCAAGCAAAACTAAAAACTGAATTTTATACTGAATCTCAGAAATTTTTGTTGAATTATTGTTTGAGATATTACATAAACTATAAAAAATATTTTGTAGTTAACATAAGACTTAAATACCGAGCGATTCTGTTTGCAATACTCATATTCAGTAATAATAATAATTAATAAATAACAATAAAGATGATAAATAAAATAAAGCGCTTGGTTTTATTAAAAAATATCTTAATATTAATTGCAATTTCGTCATTTACATTTTAAATTGAAGTTTTACCGGAAATGGCAACAAATTAGCAAAATATATATAGTAAATTGAAAGAAACTATCTGAACAACAGTAGAAGTTTGGTATGACTATCAAAATTTGAAGATTAAAAATGTTTTGTTTGAGAATCCTTTAAGAGACCAGTTACTTAAAATATTTAATTGAAAATTGTAGCGAGCGGTAATACTGGCGAACTGGCTGGTCGCCAAAGGCGGCTAGTATTTTATATATTTAAGAGACCAGGGATTAGAATGCAGTTGGATACCTTTCATTTAAATAAGTTGCAGTTACCAAAATTATAAAAATAAAAAATTTCTTTAAAAATGCATTTTATCAGTGTATTAAAATAAAAATATTTTTTTATTAAAAATCTAGACATTTAATACCAAAATCATAAAAACGTGAGCCGCAGATAGAATCCTTTTTTGTTGTAATATTTATTGTGCTTTTCCTTCTGCACCTCACGCTTTTACAAATTTCGTTTTTTCGACATTTATGATTTTAAAAAATCCCTTTATTACAATGGTAAAAGCACTTGCACTGTAAAAAGTTTTTTCGAGATTTTTTTTATATATTTATTATTTTCTAATTTTGGTCTTTACTTTATTTTCGGGTCTAGTTTCGGTCATTTTTTAAAAATATTTATTATAGTTTTAAAAAAAGAAAGTAAATCGTCTGAATCTTAATCCAAAACTGACTGTTGGTTCTTCTTTGATTTTGTATTAAAAACTTATTATATTGAAGCTATTTGCCTTTTGTAATTGTACTTATTATATTAAAGCTAAAATACATTATATTTATATATATTATTACTTTAAAATAATATTCAAAGACCTACTTTACTTTCTGTTCAATTTTAGTAATATTTTTTCAACTTATATAGCAAAGACAAACCCTCCCTCCCCCCCCCCTCTCCCGTCGAAAAGGATAAAAATGTCTGTATTCTTAACTATTTTGAATTTCGATGTATATTGTCAAATTTACTAGACGGAAATAATAAAAATTTACATAGGAATATTTCAATCTTTATTTAACTGTCATATTTTTTTATATTTTTCTATAGAATAATTTTTAAAAATAAAATTAATAATTTTTAAAGTTATAAGATATTAATTTAAAACTGGAAAAAGCACAGTTTGTACATTGTTTGTAATAATTTAAATTTCAACTGCTAATAATTCATCAAAATGCTTCTTTTAAATGATAAAATTTTACAAGTAATTAAAATTTTGAATTAAATGTTTATATACTAGCAAGTGTACCCGTGGTACATGTAAGCAAAAGCCGAATGCATATAATTTTACATTCTGTTGTTTCTGAATTCTTATATTCAGTCTCTTAAAATGTTTTAGAATCCTGAACCCTAATTAGAATAATAGAGAGGAATGTTATATCTTTGATTTTCAATATTAATTTTTTATTGGTTTCGAAAGTAAATTCAAAATTTACGAAATTCTGCAAATGCTGATCTTAAACATTCTTGGTTTTATGTTTATTACATATTTTAAGGGACTGAAATTTTCATTTGCATCATTTTCAATTTTTTTTAAAGCTTATAAGATGTTCAGTAGTTGTATCTTTAATCGGAGTGTGTGTGTGTTTACTTTTGACCTGCAATGTTTATAAAAATCGAGAATAAATTTATAAGAACATGAATTAATGAGAAATTAATTATTAATATTAATTAATTATTCATATAAAACAATAAGCTAGTTATTTTTGTTTAAATCTCAAGTTTTTATAGATAAAAAACAAATTATTTAAGCGAATTCGTAGTTTTTAAAAAGTTTGTTTCTCTTAAAATATATTCTTTATGTTATTATATAATGAATGAGGAAAATTTTTACTGAGTTTTATTATTAAAAAAATATCATTGTTTTTTTATTATTATTATCACATTTTCTCCAAATTAATTTATATTAAAGATTTTGGATAAACGGTACTCTTAGCTCAACATCTGACACATGTAAACTTACTATTTTAATGAAAAAAAGGAATCTTTATAATTTTAAGTTAATTTTGAAAAATTAAATAAATTTAAAGAAATAATCGTACAAGAAAGAAATTTATATCACTGTAAAGCTAATTTTTAAAATTATAAGATGATACGTAAAATTAATTTGTGCGCAATTATATGCGCTGAAATTATGATGGCAAAACATAAAATCATTCTACTCCCATTTCACCCCTTTTTGGGAGACGTATCAGTTTTTTAAAAGTGCAATTAATCCTACTAGGTCTTAAGAAATATGTGTGCCAAATTTCTTTCGATTCCATTAAAGGGTATATAAGTTTCAAACAAACAAACGGATATTTAATTTTATATACATATATTATCATCTGTTTTTATGCATGATTCATTTAATCTTTAGAATTCGATTTCAAATCCAAATATGAACGTTTCCATAAAGAAATCCAAAAAGAACGTTTCAAATCCAAAAAGAACGTTTCCAGAAAAAAGAAATTAGTTTAATTTAAATATGATGATGACGCCATGCGCAAACCGAAATTATCCGTGCATTCTCCTTTAGAGATAATTTTACGACAGAAATTTTGGTTTTTATTTGCGATAATCAACTTTTGAAAGGCGAATAGCCGTCGGATACTTTTTCAACAGATTGTAAAGATAAGACAAAAGTTGTATAATGAAATTCTGGTTACTAAACTTGGGTAGAGAAAATTTTAAATCAGACTCAATGTTTAATGTTATTGATATTATTAATGAACATGGTGATTTATTATTTGACTCTAAAATATGCTTTGTTATAAATGGGCTCTAAATACTATTTTTGAAGAACTCTATTCAACGGTAACTAAGAAGCTGTCACGTATTATATAAAATGCATCATGAAATAAAGCATTAACTGCATAACAAAGGAATTGTTCAAATTTTAGATTTTAGACATCAAGAAAGAAAATTCTCGTTAAGTTTGCATTTTATGTATTATTTATACTGTCAATATCCCCCTTTTCTTCTAATACGAAGCCCACAGAGGTGAATTAAGTATCAGTAGACAGGAATTGTTGGAGGCTTCTGACATAATATTCAATTTATGTTAAATCACATCGTTCGTTTAAAATTTAAATTATAAGAGAAATAGAAGTATAATAGACAGCGTGGAGAATCGACAGTGTAATAAACGAATCTGAGAATACGAACGTGCATCGCCAAATAGCGCTTACTCAATGCTATTTAATCACGTTTTCAAATCAAAGAAACTTCGTCTGCTGGAGTTGAATATGATAGTAATACAGTCTGTACCGTTTATTTATGGTTTTTCAAAATGATAACGCATTATGAAATGCGCTGTTTCACGTGAAAAAGTCTCAGTTGTCATTTTCATAAGTGTCATTGACGTCATGATTTGTTATTTCCTCCCACATTCTTTTTTATTTTTATTTTACTAAGTTAATCTGTATAAATCAAGTAATTTATGTAGCCTTTTAAATAAGTACCAATTTCAACAATATTCTTTCATAAGCTATCGAACATGATAACAAAATATTCAAGAATTGTATTCTGACATTTAACAATGTCACAAAGAGTTTTTGTTAATTGCAAATACGTTCACATTAATAAACAGTTTTATAGTGTGTACACTTTGCTAAATATTTTATTTAAATAACCGAACAAAAGGATTAAATAAATTTGAAAGGGGAGACTTGGGATTCAAAAATTTCTCATGGATTTACGGGTAAAAATATTTATTTCTTCAAGTTTTCATGTTTCGTGTTTCTTATAAAGTATATATTTACAAAAAATATTACAAAGAATGTTTATACATAGATTATACATACAGTTGGTTATTTCATGCAATAAAACTTCAAGCCCTCATATTTCTTATTTCAAAATATAGTATAAATCTGTTTTACATCTCAAGAAAGATAATCTAACAATATTTGAGAAAAAATTTACCCTCAAAAATTATTAAAATTATACATGTTGTTCTTTGGGTAGTGTTTTATCGTATTTACTGATTCTTCTCTAGGTATTCTGATAATAACTCCTTTTCTAATTTTTTTGGTAAAAGTAGGTTCATAAATAGTTTAAATAGGATGATCAGGAGAAAGCAAGTGTATCTTTTACGCATCTAAATTCACTTGTTTCATGAATCTATATATGGAGATTCTAGACATAACCTTGAAGATATATAAGATGGAAGGAGACTAGTTACTTAACATGGCGCATGGCGTCAGATAATTGTTGTCTTCCAGTGTCTTGGTTTACATTTGCTAGATCGTTCAACTACAACCAGATGTTTGAACTCAATAAAACATCCAAGGGAGGTTTTCCTTAGCGATGCATTTCTTTTTCTCATTGCCTTTAATTCTAATCAGTAAAATGTAGACGTTATTATTTCCTACAGTATGAATCGAAAAGAATTCATTGGATCTAAAGAAAAGAGTAAAAAATGTCAATTGATGGTAATATGCATAATTCACCAATGCTAGATTCTCGAATAATCCATGTAAATTTTAGTTTAATGTATTCGATCATTGGCCGTCACATCCAAATTTTTGTTTCGAAGACCAATTTCATATTTTAGGTGAAATATTTCAAAAGAAATTCATATGTTTTTGAAAATAAAGGTTTATAGCTGCTTGTTGCTCATGAATAGGCATTGAGGAACATCAGCAGATTTCTATTTTTTATATTTATATATAAGTTATTATATACTTCAGCCTTTTTTCTTCATATGTAAAAATAAGTCGTTATTTAAGCTTGCAAGTTATATCTTAATCCATCTGCAATCTAATAACATTCCTATTTGAGCTAATAAAATTAGAGGAACGAGCAGAAAATGGTAACCTCTCTTTTCAGAGGAAAATCTCCCCAAAAATACTTTTTTCTCTCTCTGCGCAAGCATAATAACAAAGCGTAATCGTTCCCTTTCACACTTTGTGAAAAGTAAATGCTATCGGAAGATTAATATTGTTTCCTGCCCCTGGACACTTTTAATAACAAAACGCACTTCAAATCCCACAGTTTTACCAATTCCTACCGCTGCGCAAGCGCAATAATATAGCGCAGGAACTGTTCCAAAAAACAGTACTTCCTTAATTTTCAGGAATGGCAGGAGCTAGGTTTTAAATGTTTTCTGCTGCCGAATTTTTTTTCTCTTGATTGAAATTTCAATAGAATTAACAAATAAAAAAAAGTTAATAATTAAACAAAAATTGATTAAAAAAATTCGGTTAATAAATTTTTTTATAAATAAATACAAAAATAACATTCTTACATTCAAATTCTTTTTAATTTTAAAATGACACGATTTTTTTATTTTTCAGCTACAAGTCGAATAAATTTCTTTAAATGAGACTAAGAAATGCATGAAAAATAAGCTAAAATACTTATTCTAAAATTTTATTTTTAACTGAAATTTGAAATTTGTTATTTCATTGTTGAAATGTGTCCACATCAAGTTGAAACTTTTATTATCTTTATTGAATAATAATGCATTGAAAATTAATTAGAAAGGTCAAAATTTCAGCTATGTCGAAAGATGAATGCACATGAACGATGGGTTACAACACTCCACGACTACAATACATGAACCGCAACTGCCTTCTGGTACAAAAGAGAGAAATGAATTTTCTTAGGAAAAAATTAATTCAAAACGGAATTGATGCTTTAGGAATCATTTATTAAAATAATTTCAGATAATAAGTTAATAAATATTTTTTATAAAACCTAGAAATTGTAAAATTAATTAAAGACTTGTTGTGAGAAAATAGCTAAAATTATTTTACTAATATATTCAATATATCAGGAATTGTAAACATTTCATACTTTGAATATTTTAAATCTTTCACAGATTAAAAAAAATATGCCATATTATGTTAAACACTTACTAGCAAAATTTTTCACTGATTACAACTTTTAAATGGAAAGTTTGTTTGCATCTTTAAATAATGGAATGTTCAATAAAATATGTTTTTAAAAAGTAACATGTTGTCTTTTAAAACATGCTTCGAAATCTAAAATTCGAGATTTACAGATAATTCAATTAAAAAAATATTAATATGCTTGAAATTTTTATCAATTTTGATGATAAAAAGTTTTTTTTTTTTTTTCATTTTGCTCATATCAGTAAATAAAAAGCTGTTGAACATTTATTAATAGTACCATTTATTGACAGAATTTTTATTATATTTGAAAGGAAAAGTAATGGAATTAATAATGAAATTCCGCTTACAGTTAAAACATTTCCTTTCATTTGATACTTATTTTTAAATCTTTGGATCCAATATAGAATTTTCGAGTGAAAACAATTAAATTTTATTTACTTTCGAGGAAATCTCATTAAAAAAAAGCAACTGTTTAAAATTGAAGCTAACTTTATTTGATACGAAATAAAGCTAGCTTCTGTTTTTTTATAACTGCTTTCTTTCAATAGGATTTCTTTGAAAATAGATGAAATCTAATTGTTTTTAATATCATCATTTTCATATCTTCCATTTTTTATTGTCTTTTCTCTGTTTTCGTTCAAACCAATAACATTCAATAAATTTGGTCTCTTTTTCTAATAACAATAATACGCCAGAGTATTCGTGGAAAATAATTGCTTTTAGTTATGTGTATTTAATTTTACTGCTCGGGAGATATTCTTATTTTTCAGTTAATTTAGTAACTCTTCTTATTAACAGCTAAAATACATGTAAAAAATCCTTCTTACATATAAATATAAAAAGTAAATTACATTTTTAAGTTCTTATTCTTTACTTCTAAAATTAGAAACAGTCGTAGAAATTATTTAAGTGAACATATAACGAAAATATTATTGGGAAAATATAAGAGTGCTTCACAGTTCAATATCCTCAACATTTATTAGGAAAGAGTAATTTTGTTGTTAAAATTGAAGCGTAATAAAAAGACTTATTCATGTCATAAAGTAAGTCACTAGGTAATAATATTGTTCAATAAACTTTAAATTGATTGGGAAGATCAAACTTTTATAGACCTTTTAGGATCACCAAAAGCTTTATAAAATCAGTAATTCCTCGATATTAATTCTCCTATAGGACTACGTTCAAACTTCTATACAGTAGAATTATATTTTTGAACTTATATTTTCTGGGAAAAAGAAGACTAAAATTCTCAGTGTGCATATCATATTTATCAAACTTAAACTCAGACAATCTACATAAAATAAGAAATGAAAAACGCATAGCTGAGTGATTCCGATCCAATTCATTTGTATATTGAATACTTTTAACTGAAAATTTATTTGAAAAATTTGTTTCTAAGCGAAAGATTTTTTTGCCATATAATGTTTGTTTTTAGAATCTATAAAGTAAAGAATTCAAAATCTCCGCATATAAAAAAAAATTTAAAAATTAAAAAAACAAAAGAAACCTATTTATTTGCATTGTAACAGAAGAGGAAAGCCTGTGAAGTTTTCCTCTTAAGACTTTTCTTTGACATGTATCGGTTTAGGAAAGAAAATCTTTGGTATCTTTTAAAAAATACCGTGGGAGTTAGGTATTTATGTCTCTTCGCTCGGAATGTGAGAACTGCAAACGTCTTCAACTTTATAGAACACGTGTTGGAAATAATTAAACAGAGAGGGATTTAGATCAAGAGAACATTTTAGAATAAAGTAACATATCTAAAAAATATATATATAATTAATTGTGATATAATTTATATATATATATATATATATATATATATATATATATATATATATATATATATATATATATATCTT
>JAPMOR010107823.1:101417-114526 GCA_026543865.1 Argiope aurantia | reverse complement strand
TGTGTGTGTGTGTGTGTGTGTGTGTGTGTGTGTGTGTGTGTGTGTGTGTGTAGCAGAATAGCAGAAACTTTTAAAATTTTAAACTTCGCTTTATTGCATCGCAAGTTGTATAATAATGTACAAGAAAGAAGCGACGAGATACGCCAGTCTACATCGCGACACAAGAGCAGGAGAACAAAAGATATCGAAATCTTCTTTTCAATGGTATTTACAATGAGATTTTGAATGGGGAATTTTTTGGCACGGGTCGATTTAGGATAGTGAAATCTAGGTATCTTTAAAAGAATGTACAAAGCATTAAGAATTTTTATTCTTTCTCTCGGAGCGTGAGAAAATAGAAAAGAAAGCATTTTTATAGAGCACGTGTAGCATTAATTAAATAAAAAAAGTAGGAATTGGAGCAGGAAATAGGAGACCGTTTTAGAATAAAGTTAATATGAGAAAATTTAAAATAAAAATTGGAAATCAATTAAGATTTAAATAAGATTTTAAAATATCATTACATATATGTATCTGAACTTAATACATATATATAGAGGGTGGGGTTTGAGTTTGTGGGTTTTCATGGTGCAAGAGCCAATTCTGACCATACTGCGCCAGACGTATGGTTAAAATATATATAAAAATATTATGCGTGTAAAAATTGAATAAGTGTCAAAATGCACTATGATTAAAATGGCATGGTGTTTTTAAAAGAGAACAAGATGTTTAAATTACATCATGATAAAATATTAAATAGAATGGTACACACCAATAGCTTTTAAAAATTTAAAAATGTTTTGATGGGGGTGTTTCCCCACCAGAATTTGCATTTCTAGCGATGAGCAGTTAAAGCATTGTTCCCGGTGACATCTAAAATTAGGACACTCGATTAAAACATGAACAATAGTTAAATTTACAATTTGGGCAAGTAGGAGCTCTTTCGCTGAATAAAAGGTGTCGATGAGTTAAACGGGTATGGCCAATGGGGAGTCTAGTTAATTTTACATCGTATTCACGCACTGGATCACAAGACCAGAGTGAAATTGTGGGTTTTATAGAATGAAGTTTATTTCTAACATGGTGATTCCATGACTCCTGCCACAGCGTATATAAACGACGCACCAAAGAATTTTTTACATCATTGCTTGGGTAAAAATAAAATGTCTTTTATTACTTATTCTAAAAATAAAATATATAAATATCCAGAGTATTAAATATTTTAATGATGCAATACGTAGTGAGACGCCTTTTTTTGTGCAAGTAGATTAGGTGTGTCTTATCCTTGAATGATTAATATTTTTTTCTTTCTTCCAACAAATAAATATACAAATAAACGATCGATTTTAAAGGTGTGGCACTGAATAGATATATCAGAAATTATGACATTTAAAGGTCGGCAACAGAGCTTTTAAAGTATGTGAAAGAAAAAAATATATGATTATAAGTTAATTTACCTTTAAACAATGGGTAATTAAAGAAATACATTGGAATAGATATGGAATCACACAGAAATTTTGTTATTTTATTGCAAATATAGTTGTTTTGTTTTTGCTGATTCAATAATATATCTCATGTTCTTCTCCCCTTTGTAACTTGTCGACAAAATCATTTAATTTTAGAGATTTATCGTAGAGTAAAATCGTATAACAGACAAGTGTTTATTTCATTTTGAGAATACATTTTTTGATTAATGTAGTAATAATTATAGAAACTAATTGTTAATTACTTTGGTAGACATCTTTTTCTTTTAGAACAAAGTCTACAATGAATTTTATTTAACGCTCCATTCTAAAATACTATTACTTAGCTATATGTAATGAAAAGCCACTAAATATTCATTTTTAAGACAATCGAACAAGAACTATTTGAAAACTTCTCGTTTACTTTTGTATGATTTGTAGATAAAATTTCAAATCTTGTAACAGATACTTTTATAGATACATATTTACTCACACGACGCGTATACACAAAATCAATAATCCATTTTTATATTAATACGGAATCTAACTCAAATACATCAATAAGCGATATAAAATATTGAATTAACTGTATCAAGTTACAGAAAGAATCAGACATTTGCAAATTCATCTTCAGAAATGAAGCCTTTAGGAATAAAATGAGGATTTTCAAGTGAATGTTAAATGGCGGATTTGTCAGTTGTTTCTAATTGCATATGGATAGAATTGATTAACTATACTTAAATCAAGTTTCCATAACATACTTCAATTTTTTTGTTGACGAGTGAATAGCAGGAAAAGAAGAATTTCTTTTCTCAAAAAATAAATGGAAAGAAAGCTTTGTTGGAAATTCGTCTTATACGAAGTCGAGTAAAGAAAGATGAAATAAAATTTTACGAAGGATAAAAACTCAGGATGATAATTTCTTTCGATTCTCATTTTAATGTTATAAATGGAGAATAATAAAGTTTGTTGTTGTCATATTTTTATAATTATAAATTTTTAATATTTCACTACTTAAAAAAAATTAAGATATTATTCGAGTTACAAGTGATATTCAAACTACATGAATTATATCAACTACATGCACCGTTTAACAATTTGTAGTATTCTTAGAAACTAATATAAAAAGCTATAATTTGACATGATCTTTTGGAAGTCAAAGAAGTAGGCATATATCTTTTGGTTTTGACTTTAAATGCTAACATTATACACGAACATTTTATTTTTAATACTTTGCACTACATCCTCATTTAATTACCAATTCCTAATAAACATGAATTGAAATTAGACCAAAAGGAAACAAATTAAAAGGATTTTTTTTTCACAGTTTTGCTTACATTTTATCTTATACAATTTACGTTTATTGATTCTGTTGTTTAATTCTATTCTAATTTTTTCTTTGAATAAAACACTCTTTTGATGACAAATAATCAAAAATTGAAATCTAATAAAAATTATTAAGACTCTTTAAAAAACAATTCTTAAATTGAAAAAATCAATTGTTTTCTTAAGGCCGAAGTTACGCTTTCCTAGCTTTAAATGTTTTGAGTTAAGAATTTTCCTGATTTTTTTATTATTAACTTCAATTTTTCTTTTATAACGTTCTGTTGTTGCATTACTTACATTTTTTCATATTAAAATCACATTTGGTACAAATAAAGTTAAAAATGAATTAAATTAAGCTTCCTTACATAATACTTTCAATAAGCTCCGTTTGCTGCTGCAAAGGAAAATCGAAACATAGACGGCGATTTTTAGTTTTTCTATTTGTATAAATGATTTTTGGATTCACGTTTTGAGCACTTACAGTTTACAGCCGAACTTCCCACAATTTTCAGACTTTATGGAATGAAAATAGATTACAAAATGGAATAAATGAGATCACCTTTTTTTTTTAAATCTGTGAGCAGTATGACATTATGTCATTATTTTATTTACCACTTATGTGTTATGAAGAGTGGTTATGAAAAAAAACAAGCATAACAAATCTAGGAAAATTGTTTTTACTTCTTTAATAAAATGGTTTTTAAGAGCGTTCCCGAAAGCTTTCCAAAATGTTTTTCAAGAATTCTCTGCTGTATCGCAAAATTAAAAGTATTTTCTGGAATATTGAAAAAAAATCGACCTACACACTTGAATCGAATACACATTTGATACTCATCAAATATTCTAAGCTAAATTAATTAGGGAATCGTTCGTGCCTTTTAAATGAAGGAAAAAAGACATTCATCAGGTACATCATGAGGCAATTTATGATTAGATGCTAACTGAACAAATGATGTCAAATTGCCTAATTCCATTAAATTTTTTTTTCTATTTTAGTTCCAAAGCACTTTATATATACTTTTTTATATTCATAATATGCTTCTGTTACAATTAGGATAAAGATAACTTAATGAACATTTTTATTTGTAATCGAAAAAAATGTTATTTATCTCAGAATCTATACTTAACTCCATTCTCTTACATAAATTCACTGCAACTTACATTTAGTTAAAAATATCGTTAACAGAAAAGTAACAATTACAGGAGTAACAGTAAATTAGCTGAAAATGTGCTGGATAAGTTTAGAAAATTCAAAACCCCACATCGTACTACTCAAATATAGCTATAGCGAAGAGGATGAGTAATATTTTAATAGTAATTTATCTAAGAAATTTTATGAAATCCTCCCTAGCAGTAAAAATTGTAAGCATACAAAAACGGGAAAATAAGTATTTAAATTAAGCTTTATCATTTCCTTTGTATCCACAAAGTACCTTTAATTTATTCTGAAATGCTATCAAAATGATAAGTTGATTCTTGTTCTAAAAAAATGCCGTCATATTTTCGAAAAAGTTCAATAGAAAAATAAGATTTTAATATTGTTTTTTTAATGAAGCAGATGAGATTTTTTCTTTCCTTTTTTTTCTGCATGAATCTTATTAGACAGTAATCTTTTAAACATCAAGACCATATTTTTTTGTTCTAATAAAAAATTTTCATAGAAAACTTATACAAATATTAATTATTATTTTTTAAATTGCAGAAGTATCTTAAGCAGAACTGACATTTCTGATTGAATTATCTTTTGAAGACTTTTTGAATTATGCTCGTTCTACCAACATGAAAAGTTTAAGGTTAAGAAAGATGCCATTTAAAGAATTTTAAGTTCAAATAAAACCAAAGGTTCCAAAAAATTTCATGAAGGAATGATGAAATTTTCATATATCTCTTCATTGCCATTAATATGTTATCAACAATATTATTTCACAATGAAGAGTCATTACACTTCCTTACATTTTGAAATATATATTCAGAGCATTCTACAATGCTACGAACAAAATATTTATCAGATCTATTTAATCATCTAAATATTTTTCTATAATTAGCGTACGTGCGGCAGAAAATTTAGATGAAATCGCAAATCTCTATTTCACGTTAGGCATATATCACCTTACCTTTGTAAAGTCTGTTTATAAGTTTATGTACTCATTTTTCTTGAAGTCATTTAGAATTTTCTGAATAACATACGCTATAAAAAAGTATTGATATAATTTTTCAAGACTAAACGAGCTTAATTATATGATTTCACATAGTTAAAATTCTTAATAATGTGAAATAATTCATTATACTAATACTGTAATACTATAATGAACTATGCGGTGTTATAATTCATTATAGCTGAATTTTCTTTAGAATTCTTTTCTAGTGTTAATAAAATAGGTGATTTGAATACATAATTTTCATACTAACTATTTTATTTGATAATTTTGATGAAATATTTTCAAAATAATATATTTTTTTCAGAATCCTTTTATTTAAGACTATAAAACGAAGCTAAACATACATATGAATTATTTACTGCGAAATATTCAGAATGGGTCACTATCTTCATTTGAGATATTATTGACTAACAAAACAAATTTACGTGAGCATTAAATTTGAATAATTTGTTTTTTAACTTGACATTTGTTTTGATGATCTTATACGCTGTACATTAACGCATAACCTGACACTTCTTATAACTATTAGCATAGAAATGACGCTATCCGTTCTGCTTACGACTCATTCTATGTAACATTGTCCAATATTTGATTTGTGATTCTTTTGCAAATTTTACACGCAGTGACCAAAATCTTTTCGAATATTTAATTATGGCTTCCATTTTGCGGTTCTTTTCTGTTTGTAGATTTCGAAGCTTTGCGTAAGTCTCTCTTCCGACAGACGTCATTTTTGTTTGCCCGGCCAGCCTGTCGTTTTTACCATCAAAAGATCAATAGAGATTGGTACACATTGGCTGGCAACTGCTCAAACAGAGACTATCGGTTAAGCGCCATAGAGAGAAGATTGCGTCGAGTTTTCTGTCCATCGTCGCATGTAACACGCCATCTAGCTCACAGTATACATAAATTATATAAATGTGTGGCATGAGATTGTAGTTAAGAAATGCATGAAAGAATTGGATTTAGCAAGACAAATAAATTACGACACACGAATTATAACAAGACGTTGGAGGGAAAAAAAACACTTTAACTAAGTATTTATAGTTTGAGAACTTATCTTTCAAAAATTAAAAATATCATTCTGATATCATTCATCAAAATTATAATTCAAAACATCGTTAAAATATAACTCAATACTTCTTACTTTTTTTTAAAAAACTTCTTTGGTTAGAGGGAAAACAAGACATCTCGTGATCACATAACTGATTTGAACGAGTGTCACAATTACATGGAATTATAATTTTTAATTTACAATCGGAAACTTGGTTATTCATTTTAGCCTATTTTTACATCGAATCTGCAAGCATCTCACAGTTATATAAAAATAACTATTCCCGAAAACGCTTATGACATTTAGTTACAGAATAATGAAAATCGAGTTATTAAATGGTTAAACAAAATACTATAGACAAAGTATGAATACAGTGTAGCATCAAAGCCCATGATATAGACTATTACAAATATCATCTTTTTTCTTATAACTTTTTTTTATGTATAACTTTATAAATTCCTTTTTTCAATGTATTATATCTGTAGAAGAATAATTTATAATACGACCAATTAATCAGCATCATTTTTGAAATTTTCTTTTCATATTTTATTATTAAACTAGCCGCCTTTGGCGACCAGCCGGTTCGCCAGTATTACCTTTCGCTACAATTTTCAATTAAATATTTTAAGTAACTGGTCTCTTAATAGATTCTCAAAAAAAACATTTTTAATCTTCAAATTTTGATAGTCATACCAAACTTATACTGTTATTTAGATCGTTTCGTTCAATTTACTATATATATTTTGCTAATTTGTTGTCATTTCCGGTAAAACATCAACTTTAATTTTAAGTGGAAATGATGAAATTGCAATTAATATAAAGATATTTTTTAATAAAACCAAGCGTTTTATTTTATTTATCATTTTTATTGTTATTTATTTATTATTATTATTATTGAATATGAGTATTGCAAACAGAATCGCTCGGTATTTAAGTCTTATGTGAACTACAAAATATTTTTCATAATTTATGTAATATCTCAAACAATAATTCAACAAAAAATTTTCAGATTCAGCATAAAATTCAGTTTTTAGTTTTGTTTTCAAAAGGATTGAAATGAAATCAATAATAATATTTTGTTCCGGCCTATAAATATATTTCAAAAATTATGAAGTCTAAATTTAATGCAGTAAGGTATCATATTCTGATAAATATTCTGGACACACCAAATTTTAAATAAATGAATGAATGTTTCTATTTTTCACGATCAACTAAGACTTATTTATGAAGTTTTGAATGTTAAAAATTTAGAAAAACTCAACATTTTCATAATCTTAGGCCAATTAATCTTGAGAAACCTGCGCGCTGATTGGCGTATTTTCTTTGAAACGATTGATGGAAAATCTAAAATTATCCTTTTTTTTATTGAATAGTGATATTCAAATTTTCATAAATCAGTTAGTTTAAGTGATTGATTTAGTTAATTGGAAATTAACTCTTTTTATTTAAAATATTAGTGTTTCAAGAACATTTTGTTAATCGTGATTTCCACAGCAGAAGCGTTATGTAAAATCAAAAATTCGTTATTTATTAGAGCATTTATTGAATCAAGTTACATAAAATATAATCATTTTCCATTTAGACATTTTAGCAGATCTGTGTCTTACTAAAGGTTTACAAATTAGCTGTGTGGCCCTGATTAGAATGGATATCCTGTTCATATTAAACAAAACTTGATTTAAAATAAAACTGATTTATTGGATTAATAATATAGAGAGAGTAAAAGATCATAAAATAATTTTTCTTGAATTTATTTTTTAGAAAAAATAATATTTCATATTTGTTTCATTTCCTACAGACACGTGCCGAAAATTATATTTTTGCAGATTTCATTTCCAAAAAGATTTAATTTATTTTTAATTGCTTTAATCAATGTGATGGCAACACTTTGAAAAAAGCTAATTTTTTCCCATGAATGCGATACGTGCTCGTGCAGCTTAAATTTTATTTTTATTTTGTACGAAAAAAATTGTTGGAAAAATATAGTTAAAATATTTATTTAAAAATTCATTAAAAATAGAAATTTAATTTTAAGGTTAAAACATTGGTATCATTTAAAAGATAAATGTTTGATCTTTAACTTCATCTAAAAATCTTTTTTGTGCGGTAATATTTTCGGAAGTTATAGCAGAAACACGCCAAAATTTCGCTTAATTTTTAAATAAATAAAATTCTAATTAAAAATTCGAAAAAATAATCCCCAGGTGCACATTCCCGACCTCCAAGGTATACACGTGCCAAATTTGGTAGCTGTAGGTTGAATGGTCTGGCCTGTAGAGTGCCAACACATACACACATTGAGCTTTATTATAAGTATAGATAAATGCAAAGATATATAAAGAATTTATATGGCATATATTTAAAAACAGAATCCTAATTATACATTTTTAGCACCGTATTGAAAACTTAATCAGGATAATTTAGTTTTATGCAATTATTTGAGCATTAAATGAATGATGATAATTCATACTGCTATAATACATGACAAATGTTGATACCAGATCAATTTTGGAATGCTTTGTTCACTATTGTTAGTGTAAAAATTAAGGCTTTGTTCACTATTTTGTTAGTATAAAAATTAAGTAATGCGCTTCGCATGGCATAAGATAGCATAAAATGAAACTCTATGAGCAGTATTGTTTCTCATGCGACTATGGCGTAGCATAAGGATTCCTTTCCTTATTCCTTTAAATTAACCTTTAATTCCTTTAAAATTAACAAAGAATAAAAATTTCCATTCATTACATCAATAATGTTGTTTCTTATGGCACTTGCCACGGACAAACCCGCTGTTCGAAGACAGCAATTTTAAGCCGGAGGGCGAGCGTCTCTTGTTTTTATAGTAGCACCAACTAGGGCCAAGAGTACGATTTAGCTATTCAAGCATCACTCATTCGCTTGCACAACCCCTTTTTACACGAGGGCACATTCACACATCTCACAGATAGAACAACGGAAGAACAACCATGCCCAAACCGGGAAGACGCGCTACCCCTATGCCAGGACGCCGGCACATCAATAATTCTAATTACTTATAGAAATTAAAAAAAAAAACATGTTACAGATAAAAAAAAATTAATGAAAATTATTTATTGTGAGACTTTTTGTTTATTAAAATTATTGTCTGATTGAATAAAACCACTAGTCTCTAAAGTATCTAAAATAAAGAAATAAAAAAGATTTGAATTAACTTATTAATCTACAACTTTTTTTTATCTTCTTACAGAATATTTTACATCTATTCAGTATATTTAAACTATGCATTTATTTTTCCGAAGTATCAAACATCATTGCTTTTCATTCAAAGTTTGATATATTAGCCTACATAGTTAATTTCCTCACATTTGCTGTATCATAAGAACAAAAAAGGATAAAAATTGATTTGTCTAGTATTTTTAATATTAAATTGTAATCGTGAGTGAAGCAGTAAGTTACCAATATATGCAAAGAAACCATACAGCCACTAATCATTATTTTTAACGTTTTTACCGAATAACTCAAAATGATAAAATAATTTTCCACTCTATTTATTTTTACATTATAATACATTTTGTAAAAGAAGCAGAAAAGTAGAAAACCGAAATTTGAGACATCATAAGTAACGTCAGAATTTGTTGAGAGTAAAAGCTTATTTTTTTTCCCAGTAAAAACCTGATGTTAATACTTTCGTACAAAATCTCCGTTTTTATAATTTTAAGTAATTGTTCCATAATAAGTTTAATCACAAAAAAATTGTGCATTGTAATGTTATTTTCTTAAAACTGTATTGCAACTGAATTGATTTTTTTTCTCTTTGTATCCTATCTACAAAGGATATGAAAAGAAAAGAATGAAGTGATTTCATGCTCACAAGGCATTTCAATTATTGACATGACGCTAATTTGATTTTGGAATAGATTCTACATCTTGTAAGCTCTAAAACGATAAGAAGTCACAGTTTATTGTAAGACAGTAAGCAGTTAGGTTTTGGATAATACTTATACAACTTCAACATCATATGAGTAGGTTCTATTTTTATTTGAATCAGGTCATATTTATTTAATATGCATTTCAAAACATCTTGAAATAAGAAAATAACGAAAAAAAATAGACATAAATCTTAAAGATGAAATTTAAAAATTTATATTTTTGTAATGATGTAGCGTCGCGACGGTATGAAAACGAAACTGTTTCAGGAGTTGCATCAGATGGTGGAACCATTTCCGGCCCCCATCATTTCATCATTACTTACTTAATAAACATATGCACAAATCCTTTACACAGCTGCAGACATCAAAATGAAATTTGATTCATGAAACTACAAAATTACTACACCAGAGAGATTTTAATGGAAATAAATGATGACGAATGCAATTCGACGTTTTCATCAATAAATCAGAACGAGCATCAGAATTTCTAATACATTTTTACTATTAAGATTCTAAACATAGTGTCTCTTTTGAATTAAATGTTTTGAAATAATTGAAACGCTTTTAATACTTTCATATTTTTGAGATTTCATTTGTCAAACATTTAGAGAATTTTAATCGAAGATTTGTTTCGAGGACAGCAAAGAGAAATTGTCAATAGAAAGATTAACATTTTTTAAAAAAAAACTTTATTAAATTCTTACTGTTTTATAATGCGTTAGATTTGAATATTCGTATTCTAATCTTTAAAGCTAGAATCTTAAAATATCTTGAAATAAAAACAATTTAAAATGTCAAGAATTTTTGCATTTTTTCCCCCGAAATTTCATTTAAATTCGATTAAAAGAGTTTTTAGAAAAATTAGTTTATTAACATTGTAAAATTAATAAAAATTGTGTTGAGTTTCTTAAAAATGGGATTTATTCATGCTTACACGGAACAGGTTATGCGATTAGTGCTAATTTAGTTTTGAAATCCATTATTCATTATGTAGAAGAAAAGGAAGGATGTTACTTAACAGCAAAGCATTTATTTTGGGTTAGATAAGATGCACAACTGTGTTTGTCAGTGACTCTGATGGCATTGGAATTGATTTCAAATGAAGATAATTCATAACTTAAAATGAAAGAAATTTAAGCAAAAAGAAAATTTTTATGTTAAATTTATTAGCATATGATGGCATTTTTCACAAATATTTCAATAAATAATTTGAAAAAAGATGATAAATTTGCTGCTACTTTTGAACTTCGTTGTCTCATGCTTATGTGTAGCAATTAAAAATAATGCATGTGTGAACATCGATCATTGATTGTTGCGTACTCTAGTAAACTATTGTTGTCTCAGCTGTCTTGAGAATCCCTTAACAGTGCCTCTCGAATCTGTACATGTCGGGAACCTTGAATATGCACTGAAACCTGCACGAGCCAACGTTCACTGAAAAGTAGGTCGCTACCTATCACTGTCAGAACGCCTGTCTATGTTTACGTCTTGATGGGGGAAATCATAATCGGTTTGATACCAAGGCGAATAAAACATTGCCATGAGAAAGATATCTTGCCTCAAGGTATTTCAATGTACAATTGAAATGAAAATACCCAATTTCAATATACAATATACAATTATATAACACTATAACAAAAAACGTTTTGAATTAAAATGTGAATTCTCATTTCTAATATTTTGTTTTGGCTGGATTCCCCAAAAATATTCATATAAAGCTCCAAGGAATACAAGAGATAATTTCAGTTCATTTTTAGTTCCCTATAAACACTCTTTATGTTTAATTTGGTCTCATAAAATTTGGGAAATATAAAGGAGAATAACTTGCGTATGTAAGCTTAGACTAAATAACCTTGAATTCAATGAATTTTAAAAAAAATTATCTGAAAAATTTATAAAATGATTGATTTTTATTAGTAATTCGGATACTTCTAATACTTTAATGCACTGTTTTTTTTATGCCAGTATTAGCACATGTTTGGATAATAAACACATCACAAGGCAGCGTCGCAATAGAATGAACAAACGAAAGAAAGAGAGCCAAAAACTTCCCGTGGAACACAAATTAGATATAAGAAACTTAAATAAATTGATGAGAGGTTTCAAAGAAAAAATATTGACAATTTCACTTATCACTATTTCGCGCATATTTTTAATTGATTTGATACATTGGTATTTTTAATATGTTATTACATAACTCATTTCTATTCTTTGAATTTTTATAACTGTATTCTGAAAATTTTCATTAAAAAGATTCATAACTTTATGAGGTCTATGGAACACAAAAATTTTACTAAATATAGAAATCAAGTAACAGATGATCGCAAATTGGTAGAAAATATTTGAAATATCCCATACAATATGGGTTTAACAAATCGACAATGGACAAAACCTTAAGAAAAAAATTATTAAGCATATAAAAAGAGATGCAAAATCATATATATCATATAAACATGTCTCATTCACGAAAAAAAATTGATATTGCGTTTTGTTTAAATAATCGAAAGAATTTGTGCGGCTATCGTCTAGAAGCTAAGAAGCTCAAAAAAAAAAAAAAAAAAAAAAAAGGCTACTACTTCTAAATTTTAGGAGAACGGCTATCACACATATAGTAACGCAGAGTAAATCTACTAGTACAAACATAGAAAAAAAACTGAGAAATTCTGTCTCAAATTTCGAAAAACCATTTAAAAAGAAAGTTACAGTCTTTAGAAATTAATTTTCTTTTATGATGTCATAGGTTTATTTTGGAATAGCTTATTGCATTTGCAACTGCATTAAGGTGATACTATATGCCAATATCATCTTTTAAAAATAGGCTGACAAAAAGAAAGAAATGGTCTTAGAATGGCTGTTAAAACTCGAATGAAATTAATAAGCTTGAGGGTCTCTACAATGACAATGTTTCTAATCGCTTTCTGAAAACAGACAGAAACAATTGAAAATGTTCAGAGTTTTTTTTTTTTTTCAGTTGTTGTTTTAACACCCATCTGATTCTTCAAAATGGAAAACTTAGGTAAGAATAATTATTATTACATCACTTTTGTGTTATAAAAGTTATTTATTTTTTAGAAGGATACTCAGAGTGAATTATTGTAATCCATGTATTAAATCCAAGGCAAATTAGTAATCTATTATCATCACCTTAGAACGGCGGATTATGTTCATTAATCAAGCTTAAAGCGTGTCCGTAAGTCTTATTCGTTCTGATTTAATCATTTTT
>JAPMOR010107823.1:32508-101317 GCA_026543865.1 Argiope aurantia | reverse complement strand
TAAATTATGTATATAATTATTATTTTTGATATATAATATAGCATATTATATATTAAAAAGGGAAATTCCATACTGAAAAAAAAAAAAAAAAAAAACTGTGATGATAGCAAACATAATTTTCTTTATTTCTCAGCAAATAATTTTTTCTTTCATTTCCTCAAATATTTTCGCAGTAATTTCATTTAATAAATTACTTGCTTTAATTAATTGAAACTTAATTAATTAAACCTTTTAATGTTTTTATGTCATTTAGGAAAAAAAATTTAATCACGGAAAGCTTGAATAAAAGCTGTAAATTTATCTTTGCAAAAGATGAATGAGATCTTTTGAGATTTCCAACTTTAAAAAATAATTTA
The DNA here is from genome assembly GCA_026543865.1 of Argiope aurantia. NCBI lineage: Eukaryota > Metazoa > Arthropoda > Arachnida > Araneae > Araneidae > Argiope > Argiope aurantia. The sequence continues at coordinate 100,961 of JAPMOR010107823.1, read as the reverse complement.
AATACGCTTTTTATTTTCTAATATGCAATAAATTTAAATAATAGAAATCCTTCTTTTGAAATGATGCAATAATGAGAGCAATGCCCAGAGCCAGAAAAGATGAAGTGTCATTGAACATGCACTTTGAATTCAAGGATGCAAACAACAACTGAGAAACTGGCTATGAATTAACGAGAGAAGGACTAATAGCTTAGAATTGCTAGAAAGTCGTATTCCGGTTTAAGAGCGGGAAAGAAGCCTCGTGCTTACACACATGCTGCAGATTTCTTTTTCTTCCTCCGTTTTTCACCAGACATTAATCAGCAAGTGGCGCGTGCCTCGTAATTTTAGGTACACGCCGTTTGAGAGATTTTACATGCTTTGGTTGTTGCTACACTTCATTAACCTTACCACTTGTCAGATAAATGAAATGTTGAAGTTTTTTGCATCATTTTTTCTTAATAATATTGTATTTTCCTCGGGATATTTCAGCAGCAACATTTAGTATGAACATCCATTTACTGTTTTCGCAAACCATAATTCTTTTAAAAGAATATTTAAAATCCCTTTGAATGTAAAAATATATGCTCTTAAAATTATTTTTATAGATCAAATTACTGGAACATTTTTATTTTGTATCTTTTAAAAATTCGGGAAACTAGAAAAAAAATGTTTTTTTATTCCTTCCATAGATTTGTACTTTTAAGGAAATATTCAAATTATTTTTTTTCAACTGAAATTCTATCTAAGAATCCTAACTGACATGTCTAAATTTCAGTTAAGAAGTTCTTTTTAAATGTATAATATCTTCATGACATTCTCATTCAGTTTTACTTTAAATATTTTTACAAAAGAGATTAATATTATAGGTCATCCTACAGCCATATGTCTACGCGTTTTTCTTTCCATTTATAAACTTCACATAACTGTTCCAAAGTGCAATAATGAGTGTCTGGAAATCCTTTTTTTAGTGCTTTTTGATAAACATTTGCAGAAAAGTCTGATATGATTATAGCTGTAATAAAATTAAACTGGAAACTTGGAAGAATGCCAAGATGCCTGTTGTATGAGTAGTTCTACCATTAGAAATATTATCAAAATATTTTTTGCATAGTAATAAAAAACATTGGTAAATAGAAGCTTTTATTTTTATTGCAGAATTATAATAATGTAATATGTGTCACTAGGATGTTATTTAATTCGTAATCTAGCCATCAGGTACCTTCTAAATATTTTAAAATTTCACGAAAAAATAATCAAAATTATTAAAAATAATTTTCCTAAATTATACGCAGGTATTCAAAACAGATATATATTTTTGTAAAATGAATAAAGTCCAGAGTTAAAAATGAAGTATATAAAATTGTTTTTGAATATTGATTTTGATTGATGTAGAATTACAGATGTATATAAATTAGTTATATATTTATTGTTTTGAAAGATATTTTTTTAAATTTTTTTTAAGAAATAAATTTTTATTAGTTACAAAAAATATTCACTTTGAATATCAATTGAGCATCGGAGTAGCAGTTCAGCATATCACTGATTAATTGAAAACTTTGTACATCATAATCAGATTAATTAAAATGTAGTTTTTAATTTTATTTAGGAAGGAAGCGAAATTAAATTAATTTTTGTTTTTGTTCACATGCATAGCGCTTTGGGTCTGCTGGATATAATTTAGAAAAATTAAAAACGGTCATTGAGATTTGCAGCTTAATTAAGAAAGAACTCTTAATTGATGGGAAATAATTGAATGGATGCTCTAATATGGAGCGAGAACACTGCGATGCGCGGGTGGGGTATGTGTGAAATATTAGGATCGTACGAGAATATTGATTTAATATTGTTACATGAATTTCAAAATTAAAATGATATTTGCAACATTTCAGAATATGTTCCACATTTTAGTTGAAAACTATAGTCAATTTATTGATTATAATTGGTCTAACGAAAATATTTATGCTGAACTATTTCTTTGTCATATATATATATTAAAGCATATAGCATTGCACTGAACATTTTATTTTATACTATATTTCTTCACAAAATAATTAAAATCAAATCATTTAATTTTGATTGTAAACGAATAATTAAAAACAAATATTTCTGTTTGTTTGAAAACAAAATCTATTTATTTGTTTTGAATTTGGGTTAACCATTTTTCCTCTCGCGCGTTTCAGCAAGTTACAGATAATAAACGATAGCCAGGATTGACATTGAAAAGAAAAACGAGATTTTCTCCACCGACCTTCAAATCTGGGTCAAACCAGAAAACGCAGCTATTCGAAAAACTAACTAAACAGCCGCTAACTCCATTTTTATTTTATTTTCTTCTTCTTTTAAAACAAAAAAGAAAACTTGTAAATAACTAGGGGTGAGATAAAAATTGAGAGGGGAAAATAATTATAATTTGGAAACTGGTAATCGAACACTGCAAAACGAAACATTGGAGCCGCTAGCAGTTCTCGCCCAATAGACTGATGCGTAGGAAGTCACGTGATTCGCAAAGCCAATGGCTTGCGTTTGCGGGGCGGGAAAATGATGCAATTTCAACGTGAATGTTGCGAGTAATCTATATAAGAGTCCCGTTTAGCGCACTATTGAAAATTATCGCTATTACGCTAACTCATGACGGGTTCGTGCTCTCCCAACACCATGATTACTCTGAGGATACCAGAATTTTCTAAAATGATGCCTCATCGCCTGCACATATCGTAAGTCAATTTTTTTTCAGTTGTTTTTAATTTTTATTTACAAAACATTTTTACGATTACAATCCTAAAGAAATTTAAATTTTCATTTTTTTTATGAAAGCATAAAAATATGAAGAGAAAGTGAAAACTATATGATATTTGAATCCATAATATGGAGTCCATAAAATTTATTTAATAAATTTTTATAAAATATTCTCTTAATAATAATAAATAAAAAGCAAATTGTATCAAAGTAATGGTAGGTTTCGAAATTTTTTTATTTTCATGTAAGTGGACAGTTTTTAATTTATACAAAAGCACATATTTTTGTAATGAATATTGCAGAAAATTGAATGATAAATTAATAATTAGTTTGCACAGATTCTACAACTTAAAAAAAATTTCTGTGAATTAAATGAAGAATTTTAAAATGATTTAAAATTAATAAATCCATTCTTAAAATTTTAAATGGATATGAAAATTATTTAAATGAAAGAAACTGATAACGATTATTTAGAAAGGAATTTAGAGAAAAGATCAGGCACATAAAAGATTTTTTTTTTGTCAGTTAACATGATATCCAGAAATGAGGCCCCCCCCCCCGAATTCTATAAAATAAATAAAAAATCATGCATTATACAAAAAAAAAAAAAAATTAAAAAAGGAAAAATGTATGCCTGTATCAAAATATTTAACTTCAAGAATAAATTTTTACCAACTCAATCCATTAAATTATTTTTAAACGTTTAAATTTATTTATTCCCCTGCAATTCATTAAAATTTAAAAGTTTAGTAATAAAAAAAATCGATAGAAAAAAAATAATATCTTTTCATTAGAAAGCAATCGAATTTTATTCACTCGGATAAAAATGACCGGAAAAAACGGAAGCAAAGCTAATAAACTCTCAGTTTTTGTGAGAAAAAAAAAATCGAAGGAAGCGACGGGAAACCTCGCAAGAGCTACCACTGTTGCATCAGCCGACCCACTTCAAACCCCATTGTCAAGAAAGAAGAAATAAATAAATAAAAATAAAAATAAATAAAAAAAAAAACGAGCTCAGATGCCACGAACCGTGACAATGCCGACCGAAGCATGTTTGGAGCGCCAACTTCGTTACTCCTCAAGGGAAAATGAAGTGGATGAGACAAAGGGTGAACAAAAACGATGGAATCTGAGTGGTTTCGTTTTAAAATGCTTATTAGGCCAAAACGACACTGTTTTTTACATGAAAAGGGAGAAAGCGGAAAGAGATATTGGGGACAGAAATATTGGCAGTGTAAACTTCCCCCAAAATATCCCCTAGTTTTAATTATAGAAAAGGTTTTAGAGCCATAGTTTAAAGTTTTCCTGACAATGGTAAAAAAAAAAAAAAAAAAAAAAAAAAATCAGAAAATTTTAGACTACTTAAAATGCGAGTTAGCACTCATTTCCTTTCTGATCGAAAGTTTGATGTTCTCGGTAGTAATGCGCGATACTTATGATGAGATATTTATTTATAACTATTTTTGTTAATATCTTTTCAATGATATATAAATCCATTGGTATCAATATACTAATATAAATTATCAGCATAATAATACGTTTTTCTTTTTTATTCTGTAGGTTGTATATACGACTGTCGAGGTGTACGCATCTAGTGACGGGAGCAGCACTAGTATACGCGGCCTTTTTGATGCTCACGGCCGGAGATCGCAAGCCATCTTCATCTAGCTCCATCACTCTCTTATACCTGGCGTCTTTTGCCACGCACTATGGGACACAGATATGGATGACTTTCATCTCTGGTGAGCTTACACACATTACTTATTTTTGCTCAGAAATAATTTTTTCACATATTTATGTTGTAAAATAGATAAAAAAAAAAAAAAAAAAAAAAAAAAAAAACTTATTTTAACTATAAATATATAATGAAATTTTCTTGCTGTTATGTATATTTCTGGATAATTTTTTTACAAAATATTAATAATATTCATTTTTATTTGTAGGTATTGTGTTGTTCTTCAATCTGCCGCGTAAAATATTCGGACTTGTACAGAGACATCTCTTCCCTAAATACTTCTTACTCAATTCTATACTTGGTTTCTTGACATTATGGATCTTCGTGCTTCAAAATCCAGAATCCACTGCACAAGTAAGTAATCAAAAAAATACTTTTATTGCTAAAATTCTAATTTGTTAAAAAAATCGTTCTTAATCTATCTTTTGGTTAAATTTTTTTTTCTTTAAAATGTACTTGGAATAGTAAAAATAATAAGAAATAAAATAATATTATTAATAATAGTCAAAATAATAAGAAATAAAATAATATTATTAATAATAGTCAAAATAATAAGAAATAAAATAATATTATTAATAATAGTCAAAATAATAAGAAATAAAATAATATTATTAATAGTAAAAATAATAAGGGAAGAAAATTTAAAATTCAAGGCTTAGATTTTGAAAGAAGTTAAAAATTGAGAAAGCTTTCTTTCTTTTTTTTTCTTTTTTTTTTTTTTTTGAAAAAATTATGATTTATTTCAAATGATAATCAATTGCTTCTGAACGAATATTTTATTTCTTTTCTTCATTCAAACATTAAAATTTTCTCCCTTTTTTTTTTACGTCGCAAAAGAATGAACTTCGCTTTATCTTGAATCTTTTAATTATTATTGAAGTATGCTGAATATAAATGTAACTAGGCTCACATGCTACCTTTATCTTTTCAGCGATGGAATTTGGCCCTTTGCTTTCTCTGTGATCTCGCGGGCATGGTATATATAGTTCCCGATATGATCCAAACGATGACAGACAGAGCCAAAATTGAAGAAGAAGCAGGTGTGGGTCAAGATGTAGTCGGACGCTTCAAACCTGGGCAACTTCTCACTTCTTGTCCGAAATATGCCCGTCTGCATTCCAGGTTCAGGACATTCCACGGACTCTGCGCTGTCGTCAATCTCCTGGCTATGGCTTGTAACACCCTACATATGTACCATATAGCCTGTAAATTGATCCATAGGTGACACATTTGCCCTTTGTTGAAGTTTCCATGTTTTTAACTGCTCGTGTATTTATAAAACTGTTTTTATCGAGAACTGAGAGAAGGACGAATGTTTCATGATGATGCAAAAGATTTGCAAATTCCTATTTTTGTATTCTGCAGTTGGTTCGGGATTGAATATTTCGATCTTGAACGTTAATGTATAAACGATAATCATTGAAATTAAAAGACGATATTTTATAATTAATATAGCTGTAAAATTCAGATCTAAATTAAACTTTTGAAGAAGTAACATGATATAAATTATGATTAGAAGATATTTGATCAAACTTTATATCATTTCCATTTAAAAGTCGACCATTTGATTTTTTATCAGTAATACAGAAAAAAAAAATAAATAAATTCGGAATTTGGTTAAAGTTTTTATTTTGTTTGAAGTCTTTATCTTATAATAATCTTTCTCGTTAATATCGAATTCAATTAAAAACCCACAAAAACTTAAATATACCTAAGTAAGAAATTTTAAACCGAATAAGAAATCTTTACAATATAAATCTGAGAAATTTTACAAATTTAAAATCAGTTGTTTGGAGTCATCACATTTAATTAAAACAACTGATTTTTATATCAAAACTATTTTTAAAAATTCTTTTTAAATGTGAAAATGAATAGTAATTTGAAAATAAATATGTTATTTATCCATTAAAATAATTGGTAACTATAATGAAAAATTTGCATAGCTTACAAGATAATCATCGTTTTTCATGTATTTATTATTTTCATATGGATTTCATGTATTTATTGTTGTTCATCATATGCTCATGTATTTATTATACATCCGTCGACCACATGCCTTGGAACAAACACATCTTAAGTATCTGTGATATTTTAAGGTAGTGTAGAGCGCAAGGCGTGCTTTTACTCAAAGCAGATGCTTTATTTTTAGTATTTTAATAAATTGTTTTACAAAACAAGAATCCACTTTCATTTATTTCTCTTTTGAATATAACATCAATACATCTTTTGTCTGTCAATACATTAAAGGAAAGTGATAATTTATTTCTGTCTTTAAAATAGTACTACATAGAGTATCGATGAAAAATAAATATGAATAATATAAAAATTTTATAGCCTTATGAGATTAATGCATCGTAGTATAATAATGAGATTTGAATTTAATATAAAGAGGCATATTTTGTTTTATAATTTTATTTTTAAAAATATTAAACGAAAAGTTATGAAGGGATTGAATTTATTGTCAAATAAAATGTTTAAGGTTTCAAGTTGAAAATATTAATTTATAATTATTTGCAGTGGGCTTTTTTTTTTTGCCTAATGACTAAAAAAATTATAAAACTTTGAAGTAAAATTTTAAACATTAACTTTATAAAATTTCATTTATAATGATATAAAATATTATAAATTAATATAAATATTTATAATAATATAAAAATTAATATAAAATAGTCAATTTCTCATATGAATATTTTAGAGTTAAAAAATATTTCAAAATAAACAATAAGTGTTGCTTAAAATATTTCATAACTTTTAATTTGACAACATTTTTAAAAATGATAAGCTGGATCTGAAACAAGAAAAGAAAAAAAAAAGACATAGCTTCTAGAATTTTTTTAATTACTTGAATATAATTTTTAAAAAATACAAAAATGGGTATTTTTAAAAGAAACCTAAAATCTAATTGAAATCAATACCGAATCCATTTGCAAAGACATTCTTCAAGCAAATTTCTAAATATGAAATCTGGGAAACCACAGAATCTGAAAGACGTCATAAGCAACAGAAAGATCAAGTACTAAATCTTTATTACTCCGTAATGTTTGAAATGTCTCACTAAAAAAATTTAATAAATCTTAAATTATTTTTAGCACACTCGAATTTACGGTAATAAAAATAAAACTAGCATAAACAAGCAAATTTATTGCCCCCCCCAAATAAAGTTATCGCTATTTGTATTCGGAACTTAGCACGTACGTCAGTCCGTTCAGTACACATATTCGAGGAATGTCAAAACGAAGAATATTTTCCCAATATTTTAAAGTCAATTTAAGTTATTTCTCTCTTTGTTCTAAATGTAATTAAATAATGGATCTTTTATATTGATTACATTAATCAGTGCAGTAAAAAATCTACTTCCAAACAATTTGGGTATCATTTTAAATTTTTAAGTTCTCAATTAAGTAACAAAAACAATTTTTTTGTAAAAATTTTATAGACCAGCTTTTTTAAACAAGAGTATTAACTAGCGGTTTTTCATAATTTGTTTTAATTTAATTGCATAAATATCCTGTTTTGAATTTACGCTTGGTTCCTTGACTCCTTCGTGGAGGTCCTACGAAATAATCTTCGATAGTCATGCTTATATGACAAAGACAATAACTGAATCGATATCCCCTTCATCCAGCTTTTATGGCAATCAAAATGAGAACGATTAACTCAAAATGGCATATTTCACATGCACGAGGCAATATATGCATAGCTAATCTTCAACTGGATGAGTTTGATTTACTTATATTTATGATACATTTCAAAGCAAAGATCTTGTAATTTTGAAGCGTGGTCAAATGACGGAGACGACACCTGACTCGGTAACCTTTCTAAACTTCCATTCTTTACCAATGGGAAAAATTTTTGGTTCATTCGGATTTAGTATAAACAGAACTGGAAAAATCTCTGACTTCAAAATTTTGCCACCGCGGCCTTTCGTTTTTTATGGCATTTTATATAATACGTTTTTTGGATTTTATGTTGTAGTTTGTAAAGCTGGACGATCTTTACAGCATTTCGCTAAAACAGAATAATATAGCAACCGATTGGGAATTTTCGGGATTTTGCAGCCATAGTTATTCTACAAGAGCGGTGGACTTTCTGTATCAATCATAAATGATGATGCAGATAGAACAATACTCCCTACAATAAATTTTCCCAAACTTAATTGCTCTCCAATATATATTTTGGAAGCCTAAAAAATTGTATCAAGATATCTTATTATTTAACTATACGTATTTAACCAATTTTTAAGGGCGATATTTTATTTTCGTGCAGAAATGCCACCTGTATTTCTCATTTTGGTTTCAATAAAATCAATCGGAATTTTGTGCCCTTCCTTTCATTCTTCAATTCCCGTATAACTTGTAAGTAAACTTTTAACTTATTTACAAGCCTTCATAAAAGCATCTTTTAGCATCAGTTCCAAAATGCATTTTTGAAATTTCTTAAAATATCCACATTTTTCAGATTTCCCAAAGATAAATATTGGAAACAAATATGAAAAATTTCTTGGAAAATTCATAAAAATATATCAAACGATTGCTTAAATTTATAATTACTTTTCATTTCTCATTTTTTAATTTAATAACTGAATGTAATTGAATTTCAAGCATAAATGATGTCTCAATTCGCCCCCTCCCCTTTCTTTCTTCTTCTCAAGAAAAAGGGAGCCAATAGGGAAGAAAACACACGATTTGTTCTGAGGAAAAATTTATATAATTTCCATTTGTAATCTGTTTATTTTGTGACCACATTTTCTTCATAAAAATTTTTCCAACTCAAAAATAAATAAAAAACGAAATATTAATATGTGACACCATACGAGATTTTTATTAAAATTTTTTATTTAATGAGCTTTAACGAAATATTTTAAGTTACGATAATGTCAAAGAATTTGAAAAAAGAAAATTCTACACGAGCTACTGTGAAATAAGAAATTTTCTCTGAATTCACTTGTGGGGTTTCTATCGCAGGTAACTTTCTGACTGAATATTTTTTTAAAATCCTTATTTAGATGCGATGTTTCCAAATAAGTTCAGATATTTTTCAAACAAAGTGATTTGATGCTATATGTTATCGATAATAACATGATATAATAAAAATCTGTAATCGTAAAAATAAATACTCAAAACTGAGAAAAATGCGAGATGCAATAGAAAATGGACTGATTGCCAACCCGCGGAAATCACAGGATACGCAGGTGGAGGGTTAAGAAGTTATACTTTATATTAATTTAAACCAGATATCAGCTCTGATTTTTTTTTTTTTACACTTCTAAAATACATGCCGAGATTCTTGGAACTTTGTATACTTTCTTTCAACTTTGTTGAAATAGAATATAACAATCTGTCGCCTTAATAACTGTTTTTTTCCGTCTGGGTCCTTTTTGATTGTCACCAGGGTCGTAGATTGAACTGAAAAAAAAAGAAAGCAGAAGCGCTTTTGTTCATTTTTATATTTACCTATTTGCACAAAACCTAAATAGTCTGTCGGAATTTAATAATAGTTAAAAAGACTATAATCTATTTAGACAGATTGAAAAAGAAAAGTCTTACTATTTTCACATGAACGTTCTGAATAGAAAAATCATAATAATATAAAAGGCACACTGTTACATTTCGTAACAAACTAAAATGGCACAAACATCTAAATGACGTCTTAAAAAAATATGGTCAGTTCTACAATCCCATTCTGAAAAACATCCGTCATTCTACTGTGAGTCTGTGAGCTTCCGTCATTCTTTCTATGCGTTGTTATGTTTGAAGAAAAAATCTTGTAGCTTTCAAAAGAGTAACAAACTTTATCAATTGTCCACGAGAGTAAATGAACCAGTCAATTTGAAAAAAGGGGGTCATCTCCACTTTTACAAATTTTTGAAGAGAATCAGAAATTTATTTTTTTAATATTATCTCAGAAAATTATTAATTTTCTATATTTAAAGTGGGTTACACATAATGTGAAAATACTTACATAATCGTTTATGTTCTTGCAAGATGGCAAGGAAAGACATTTTTTCTCTCAGAATAAGACCCGTTATCAAAATTAAATACGGTATGTGAAAGATCAATTACGTTTTAACTAGCAAAGATATGAATTTTTGTGAATTCCTAAATATAAAACAAATGCCATTGCGAAACCTTGCTGGATTTACATATAATAGGCGAGATAAGTGAGAAAGAACAGTTGTTCATGTTCTCTTCTCCCATTGTTATTGTTAGTGTTTTATTTATTATTTCATTATAAAAGTATTTTTAATTGGTTATTATATACTGAGAGATCGTCCCAATGTTCTGCATTTTCTTACTACTGATAAGAACTTTTTTAGATTTGGCATGAATAATTGGGAGCCTTTTTGTTTCTACAATGATAAAAATCTTCCCTCTAAGATGCTTGGCTATGATAACTCTCGATTCTTTACTCGTAAAATAGAATTCATTATAGTCGCTAACTGCAAAGTAAAATTTCTGTTCTTGAGAATCAACGTTTCAGTAATTCTGAATGGCGATGGCTTTTTCTTTAGAAAAGGCTGGTCAAAGTGTCTTCAAATCAGCTACATCTCGACGTAAGACATTTTATACTTTGAATTTTTTTTCATATTTGTCGTAAGTTTAGACAGTCAGCGTATTTGTAAAAGCGGAGATAAAAATCATGCTCTAAGAGATTATCAATTTTAAAAATGAATGCTGGAATGTGATCTATAGAGTAATATTTCAACGTGTAGAGGGACGAGACTCTTTATTATGTGTTACGCCATGGATGAAAGAATAAGTTCAGTTTCAGGAACTACCTTTTATTAGCGGGTTAAGTTCCACGGCACGAACATTTAACACACGCATATTGAAGAACAAGGCATAGAACAAATACACACGGCAAGCAAGGACAACACAAGAGACAAGAATGAGGTATCATGGGAAAACATGGCTCTTGATAGGTGGCTCTTGATAGGTGGCTCTAGTAGTGCCACCTATGAAGGAGAAGGCAGTAATTGTAACCGCTACAAACGGAGGAAACATATTTCATATAGAATGCATGAGTCGATATTAAAGGATTGGGGAATCATCAAAATGTGAATTTGTGAAAAAACTGAAGCTGGCGATTTTCACAATGAATGATTCAAATATATTTTCTATTTAAAATTTCAAAACAATGACTGCTATTTCCACTGAGACAATTAGGAAAAAAATACCTCCTATTAAACTTAAAGATTAAATTATTTTAGGTATGCAAGAATTTAAACGTAATTCTGGATTATAGACTCACTTAAAACCCATATTCCTTTAAAATTAAAAAAAAATCTTTAAATTTAACCGGAAAAATCTAACACTAATATTTCAAAATTTTGAAATGTTTAAGAAAAATAAAATAATTATTTTCACCTCCTCCAATAATAATTTATTCCTAGGAGGAGGGGGAAGGCTAGTACTAACAGTTAACCAATTTAAAAATTGTCGAAATTCCACAGAAAAAGAAATATTTAATAATTAATTCAAATACATTCTTGTGGAGCATCGATATTAAATATACAATTCATTTTTAAAAGTATGCAAAAGTATGCACAAATAAGCATAGAATTTGGCTGTAATTTTGATAACAATGATAACATAATTAATTAAATATACATTTGCCCAGAAAATTAAAAGATCCCTCAATAGCGTTATTTACTTTTGCATTCTACAATAATTTAATACTATATTTATAATTTAATTCAATTAAAAATTAACCTTAATTTATATCTATAAAATTATTACCCTTACTATTCTTAGGGCGATACGTTCCCTGATTCCAATAAGGAAACACGCATAAATACTAAGAAACATGAACCTAACATTATATTTATTACAGCTGTATCAAAATCAGAGTCCAGCATACTCCGGAATAAATCTCAATCAGTGATTTTAAATTGTTCTACATAAATCGAATTTATATCGTAATGTTATTATCTAAGTCTTCAAATAATAGGTAAATTGTTCACAGTTGGAAAAGTTTCTTTTATTTTAATCCCCTCTCCTATTGGGGTGGGACACCTCAGATATGAGGATGAGAAGCTTCCGGCATGGTGGTAGGTTCCCGCCATCCGAGTGGGAACAGAAATGTTGGAGGTCGGCTACTTCCTACCGATGACGGGATATGATTCCCATAGCAAAGGTTGTACCGTGGCCGGTGATGGCTTTTAGGACACAATCTTAGTCCGATCATTCAAATTAAATCCGTATGCCTTATGAATAGTTGGAGTGCAGTAGCCTTGTCTGGTTATATTTATCTCCCTTTAATCACTACAACTAAAAAAGCCTGATTTTTTTCAAAATAAAATGTATTAATTAAGTGGTAGAAAAGAAAAAAAAAAAACTACCTGTGTCTACCTATTTGCTGAATTTGGTATTTAATAACATTTCTGTAATTTCAGAAATAATTAATCCAATGAGAAATTATTTAATAGTTCAATGGAGTTTACGTAGCAATTTAATAGTATGGTACCAGAACTGAAAATTACTCAGCCTTTAAAACTGTGCAGTCATTCAACAATCATTTTATACTACCAAGTACGAATTAAGAAACGGAAAGACATCAAAGTCACAGTAGGATAAATTTAGCTTTTACTTTATTCCAAGTTCGAATTTGAATGCTAAGGATTAATTCTGTATTTTTACAACTCCATTCAATAAAAATTCGATGAGTTAGAAAATTTCTATTTGCAAGTAATCGTGAACTTGTAATATAAGAATAAATAGTTCACCTATTTATTTCCAGGACAAAAATACCGCAGATATTACCAAAGACTGATACCTAAATATACTTTTCAGTACTGCACAAAGTATAATAATAACAGTTTAATAATAATAATAATTTCTACTAAGAATAAAGACGAGCGTGCGTATTTTGGCGTTCTACAGGCCAGACCATTTGACCTACAGTAACCAAATTTGGTACAAAAACCAAAATATATACCTTGGAATGTGAGAATGTGGAATTCGGAGAGATTTTTGTTCGAAATTTTCTTTCGAATAATTAATTATAAATTAATAGATTATTTTGCAATATCTGTTAAAAATATCACTGGTTTTTACACCGTCATATAGCTATTAAAAAGATTTAAAAAGTATATATTTTCAGTGATATCAATGTAATAGTCACGCAAAAATTCCTTATTTTTTTAAAATATTTTTTGTCAAATTTTTAACAATACATTACATTATTGTCTTGAAATTCAAACGGTTTTCATTGTTTCATCAAATATTCAGTCGTAGGATTTTTTTAATTTTGTTGTTGAGAGCTAAGGTTTAACTGTATTTACCTGTGTATTTACTAAATGAATAAAAAGTGAATTTGCAATACCACGAAAGTTAGAAGAGAGATGAACGGGTAACTAACTTCATTGCTAACGCGGCCGGGATAGCCTGTTTGGGAGGGCGTTGGATTCCCATTCCTTGGGCTGTGAGTTCGAACCCGCCAGCCGAAGACTCTTTGTGTATGGTGGTGGCTGGCGTACGTATAAACCTGTCGTGGTCACAAAATCCTCCACGTCGAGAGTAATACCACTGGGGGTTCTGAATCAGAGATGATGGTTCTCTGGTTCAGGGTAAAATTACGATATGTGGTTAAATGAAAAAAAAAAAAAATAAATAAAAAAAATAAAAAATAAACATGAATGAAGTCCGAAATGTATAAACAGTTGTGACGCGTAGGCAGGTGAGTCGTACTCTTGGCCCTAGATAGCGCTACTAAAAAACAGGAGATACAAAAAAAATTCGTTAAATTAGTCAGCGGGCTTGTCTATGACAAGTGCCATCAGAAACAATATCAACGCATTTTTAATACAGCAGTGATATCATGGAATTGATCTCCAGTAGGAAAATTCATGCATAAATAAACCAGAACAAATATAAGATAATATAAACATTTTTTTCTGACAGTTTGACGGAATCATGGACATGAAATTATTTCTAAACGATTTAATCGGAACTGAATGTAACCAATATATTAAATCTAACTAATACCAGCTGGCTGCTAAAAGAAGTTGATATACAATATAATATGCACAAGACAAATTCTTATGCACAAATAATAAAATATAAATTATTACACTTGATCACAATTTTTTTTATATAAAATCAGGCATAGAGAAAAACTAAAGGCAATGAGTTGCCATTATAAACTGAATACAATCAGAGCTACACATCAGAATTAAAATATATATATATATATATATATATATATATATAAATTAAATACATAATAAGAAAAAGTAGCTTTTTTTTTGTCCCATCTCATATTGCGAGAAATAAATCAAATGAAGTAGATCTAAAAAAATGACGTTTGAGCATTTAAATGGAATCTAAAAATTCAAAACTTCTAAACCTCTTATCATAATTTTTAAAGATAAAATTTAGATAAAGATTTTTAACTAACATCCTTTTATAGAAATATTAAAGAAATTTCAGAAAGAAGAAGTTCATAATTAACGAAAGCAAATGACATGTTTTTAAAAAAATTGAAATAAGTCGGTTATATTTAGAAAACTCTATTTTTTTCTTCCCCTTCTAACTTTTTTTTCTTCCTATTTATATTGCAATGACGAAAAAACAATTATGTTTAAAAAAAAAAACTGACTTAAAAAAAATGCAAGAATTCCTGAGGAATCGTTACAAAAAAAAAGGGGGGGGGAGATAATATAAAGTTAAAGGGTTTAAAGATTTTTTCTGGATTAGCCAATGGAAATTCATAAGAGAAAATTTTCACTCTTTGACACGTAGGAATATTTACTTACTCTTGAATATCCAGATAAATAGTTAGCTGTTAATGGCATCTTTGTCCCGTTTTTGATCAAAATGTGCACCGAAAGAAAACATCATGCCAATCTGAGAAGTCACCACAAACCTGTGTAAGTGAAAGCGTATTTAAGTTTCGATTGCAAATTTCCCATTTTTAATGCTCAAATGAATTTCATCTTTACCCTTCAATATTAGTTTCACTGGAAATTTTTAACAGATTTTAAATTGTAATTTCATTCACAAATGTGAGTAAATGCACAAGATGGCTTGATTTTATTTTGAAAAAATCAAAGAAAAGGTAGCTAACTTAGATTAAGTTTGGAAAACTTGACCAAAAAAATTTTTGCAAATCTGCAATTATATTGTAAATATGCTTGCTATTTATATTCTTATTTAATATTGGGTTAAATTGTATATTCGAATATTAAGCTACCTACTCACAAAAAATATTTATTTAGTTTGATGTTCAAAAACATAGCCGGAGTATAAAATCATACAAATACAAAGAAATTATATCAAGCCATAGAAAATAATGTGCCATATTTATGTTGCAAGGAAATATAAATGCTATTATGAGTTTTATAGAGTAAGTTGGCGATTCTCAGTATATGATATGCATATTTCTGGAGGTAATATGCATATGCTGCTATGTTGCTGCTATTAACATATTACAGGAAAGTAATACTACTAATAGCAGGAAACGCAAAACCTAAGTAATTAATAATTATTTCCTAAAGTTAGTATGGAAAGTTAAAGCTTACTATTCAGTATACAGGGTGTCTCAAAAACCTTGACCGCGACTTTTATTCCTTAAATATTGTTCGTAGACATATACTGTAACTTATAAAGTTGCGTAAAAAAAGGTGCAAAATGTTATGAAATCGATTAAAATTTTCAAGGGATTCAGCCTTAAAAAAATACAAAATTTAAATTTTTATACGGACCTCCTACAAAAAAATTCCCAGTAAGTAAAATGTGCCCTATCCTATTATAAGATCATGTACAAAATTTCAGAATTTTATAGAGAAAATTATCAAAGATATGTTAAAACAAATTTGGTGAAGGGTCAATCACAAATTAAAATGCAAACGTTTACATCTTCAGTGCAGATGACGCGACGCAGGAATGCATCATAAGAAAATTAGCTTCATATCTTTAGTTTTAAAGACAAATTTTAAAATCTATGCTTCCTGAAAAATACTTTAAAATTTCATATCATGAATTACAGAATATAACTTAAAAATAGCACTTGTAAAAAAAAAACTTATGTAATCTTTCCTTTAAGTTATTATTTCTATAAATTTTTAATACTGTTGAACCAATAAATAGCAAAATTATTATTTATTTATTCAATCATTACTTTCTTTGTTAATTTTTGTACGACCTCTAAAACACGAACATCCGACAAGATTTTTCCTCTTTGCGAACTCATATCTAGGCATCGAAAAGTGGTTTAAGTCGGCATTTATAGTTTCATATCTTTGAGACATTTTGTGATAAATGCTGAAATTTCGTACATGACCTTATTAGAGGATGCGGAACATTTTATTCACTCGAAATGTTTTTGTACGGGGTCAGTATAAAAATTTAAATTTTGTATTTTTAAAAGTTTAATCCCCTGAAAACTTTAATTGATTTCATAACAATTTGCACCTTTTTTTGCACAACTTTGTAATTTACAGTACATGTCTACGGCAAGGTTTTTGAGACACCCTGTATAATACCTTTCACTAACATAGAACTCTTGAAAAAAACAAATTCATATTATGGGTATATTAATCTCTACTAATCATAAAGGAGAATGTGTATGCATCTGTGTGTAGGCATTCTACAGGCCAGATTGCTGATTTGGAGTTAACAAACTTAGTAAATATATATTTTGGGCGGTGGGACTATGCACCCAGGAATGATTCCTTTTGAATTATTAATCAGAATTTTAACTAATTAAAAATTCAGCAAAATTTTTACGTTTTACTGTGATATTTCGGAAAACAGTACATCACAAAAATTATTTTGCGTTATTTTAAAATTCAATAAATTATTTTTTCAATCATATTTTTTACCGTATAATTCTTAATCAATTAAAAATATTTCAAATGTATTTTATAAAAATGTATTTTATTGTTGATGTGAAACTCAAATCGCTTTGATTATTGCTACTAATATTATATCTTGGCTTTTTTCTTCATACTTGATGGTCAAGATATAAACAGGGTGGGTAGTGAGAAATTGCAGCAAAAATTAAGTACTTTTAAGTATTTTTAAGCACCTTAGTCAAAAAAATTAAGCACCTTTGTAGATATAGGCATATATAAACCTGCATATTTTTTAAACATAAAATATTTTCGGTTTTATAATAATAAATCATTTTTATAAAAAAATTTTTAATTAATTTTAAATGTGCATTTTTTAAATTTTAATATTTATTTCTATATTTGCATATTGTCTCTTATTGCCAAACAAACGTCTTTTTGGTTTTGATAAAAGCAAAAAAGGATCACAAAAATGAAAAAAACTATTACCAAAAAAATTAAGACAACTTTTGTAAAATTAACAATAAGGATATGTGATCTTTTTTTCATCGTTTCTTAATATAACAAATTACCAGTTTATTTAGATGAATATATCAGTTCTGAAAATATCATTGATGTAGAAGCATAGCATGATCAACAACTTATTTTTGATTTTTATACATGCAACAATGAAAAAGATTTGACATAATAGGAAAGAAAGTGAACATTTGCTCCAGCACTAACTCGATATATTTAGAAATTCTAGTTGCAGTTTTATAAAGCTATGAACTAAGCATTTCGGAAGGGCTACCATCATAAGACTGGCAAAACGCGCCATTAAAATTGACGGTAGAACAAAGTCATATTCTAAATGTGTTTTAGAACAAAGTCACGATAAGAACAAAGTCAAATTCTAAATTATTTTTTAAATAGAAAAGAATATTAGTGTTCATAAATGGCCAGATTATAAAAAAAAATGTCTTATCGCTTTTTATTTTTAAAGTTTAGTAAAGGCTCTTTTTTTTACATTTAGTATTCCAAAAATTTAATAAAAACCTACTTTTTAACTTATGAAAA
Organism: Argiope aurantia; assembly: GCA_026543865.1. NCBI lineage: Eukaryota > Metazoa > Arthropoda > Arachnida > Araneae > Araneidae > Argiope > Argiope aurantia. The sequence goes on along the minus strand of JAPMOR010107823.1, from coordinate 82,659 downwards.
AAATATTACTTTAGCTTTAAAATTATTGCAGAAAAATTAGATGATACATTTTTTCGAAGAAATGAAAATGCTTTAACAACTTCGAATTTCCATAAATAGCAAAAACAAATTTGAGAAGTTAAAAAAAAAATTATGTAGTTAAATGAAGTGAAATGAAAATAAAAACTGCTAATTAAAACTTTTTTAAGCCAGTGCAAAGCAATATATCGCATTGCACCAAAATTTAACAAAATTCATCAAATGAAGAGTCGTATTCAATGAACTGCTTTAAAAACTTTTAAATTTCAATTGAAGCAAAGAGAGCCTTCCCGCCCCCTTTATCACGACGTTAAGAACTATAAAATAATGTGACTCAACGATTCGAAGAAGCAATGATATTGTTTTTAATTTCATTATAATAAAAATGATTGTTACAAATTATGCCAAAACTAATTTTTCAAAAATTACTAAAACTCAATGGGAGGATGCATTCATTCTAATAAAATTGGTATAATTCAAAAGGTATTTTTTAAAAATCCTTAAAATGGTGTAAAAAATAATTTTTCGCAGTTATGCTTTGATATTGCAGCGACAAGTTAAGACAAAATTAAACTTCAGACGAAAATTCTCAAATATCCGTTTTTAGTGGATATCTAACACCCAGAAAGTAACTTTCCAAATGTCATACTTCTAACTTCAGTGGTTTATGTTGTGCATTGCTCTGTCAATCAGGACAAACCTTTATATGTAAAGAGAGATTTTACTGGGGAAAAAATTCTATAAGAGTTATAAAAAAAAAAAGGTGGGGAAAAATCATTGTAAAATGATAGAATCTAAGCCCTAAAAAATAAAAGTTCTGAAAAGTTTTTTATTTATTTAAAAATTTTAAATGTAGAACTGGCATTTTTTGTTTGTTTTTCTTAGTAAAAACTAAAATTTGGCAAGATCGGTGCAACAAATAATAATTTTCAAATGGATGGGTCATTTAAAAAGTACACCGTAAAAGAAATCACGATCATTGGAACCTTACGGCTTCGAGTTAAAATTTCATCATACTAGATTTTACACAATCGACTTACAAAATTACACACCGCAATTAATTACAATTCAGTATAGTACTTTAAAATCTCTCTAATAAGCCATTCAAAGGATTGTTTCAAAATAACTTATTAATAAGAACGATGATCGAATGTTTAACGTACTAAAGAGACTACACTGCAAGTGTTTTTATAGCAGCTTTTACCATATTCGATAAATCTCGGTCGTTCCAAATTCATTCTGCTGTATTCCAATTTTCCGTTGATAGGGCCAATCTGCGTATTATTTTTTTACAACACATAAAAAGTTGTGCATATGTACTTACCAGGCATAACTTAACATCATCTCAATTTTCAATGTTAGAGAAATTTAAAAAAAAAATCGAAAATTTTTCGAGCCACAACATGCATGGCACAGTACGTTTTTCGTACTGCCCCTACCGGATAATTACCCCAGTATTTTAATAAACAGCAATGTACATTGTTGAAGAAAAAACGCAGCCGAGGAAGAAAAAAAAAAAAAGACTCATTAAGCGTTTTCTTAATATGTGTTGGAATCCCTGGATCCCTTAACCGACTTTTCCCAATTTCTTGGTTTTCTTTCTTGAAACTTTTGATAAACAAGCCTTTATGCCTATGCTTTCAAATTCTTATATTTAACGTATGGGGGGGGGGGGGGGATGCTGTTTTTACACTTCTCGAGAAAATTAACCACTTTCTAAGGACCTTATTTCAAAATGAAGCACTTTTAAGGTGCTTAAAAACGGTTTTTAAATGTAAGCACTTTTCATAACATTACGTACTCTGAAAAGATTCGACTTTTTTTCTTTTTTTTTTAATTATATCGAACAGTTTCAGTAGATGGTACGTTTAAATAAAATATTTGAAATTTTGTCTTACATTTAAGATTTAACTTCAAAACGAAGCAATGATGAATTTTCTTTAGAAAATACCACTCTTAATACTGTGGCTCTTTATAGAGATATAATTGGATGTATAAAGATGCAGACAGAAAATGAGAGAAATGCATAGCACAATAAACAGAACAGCATAAGGCTTCTACTATAGTATGAGTAATTTATCCCTCAAATATTTTGGAGGCTATTTAATTGAAATTTTTAACAATCAATAATACCAGCGAAACAAATGTTAGCCAAAGGCAGATAGTAATAAAGTCAACAAGTTTAATGAAGTTATAAACATGAGATTATACATGTCCTTATTTGAATCTAACTTTTTTCGAAAATTATAGCTCAAAGTATACAATAAAAGCTGCCTTCCATTTAAATAATTTATAATCACGATGAACGATTTTTACTTTTTCTCATAAGTTAATGTGTAATTATTTCATTGCTGTTTTCATTTGTAAAGAGATAAAATACTAGTAAAATGGAATAAAATATAAAAACAAAATTAACTCCTATTCAAGTCTTAAGCGCTTAACGTTATTAATAGAAATTTCGGTCGAAAAGATATTTGAAAACGATGGGATTCAAGGGTGAAAGGGATGAGTAAGGCAGCACTCAAAAATAAGTCTAATCCAAGAAGGGAAATGAAGGTTATGAAACACTGTCTCAAAGAATACATGAATAGTGACTGATGAGATGAAATGGACCCATTCCAAGTAACATATTATATTGTATAATTAGTCGCTTCAGGTGACAAGTTAGTTCGGCGAGAATATTCGTTATATTTAACTTCAGATGAATAATTTAGATATAACTTCATGTCCGTGATTCCTTCAAACCGGATGACATTATAGTCATGTAATTTTAATTATCTTACTTTAAATTTTGTTATTGTGTACAAGAATTTTTCTAATGGAGATCCGCCTCGATGAGTTTAGCATTATTAACAACATAAATGCCCGATTCATCTATCTTCTAAGTTTCGAGATTTTATAAATTTACTTTTTTATTTGTTTTGTAAACTCTAAATAGATATTAAACAAAATTGTTCTTTAGTTTTCAACACTGGAACTAATGCGCGGCATTAAATATTTGAATAAACAATGAACTGATTTGAATTTTAGGGTATAAATGTAATTTATTGTTGAAAATTTGGCAAAATCGACTGTTAAATTGATATATATATTTTTTAAAAAAATTTGAAATCGTTCGAATTTTTTGAGGGAAATGCCAAAATTTAAAATAAATTTGATTAACTGAAATTCTAATTAAAATTGCAAAAAAATTGTTTAGATGTGCATATTCCCCCCCCCCCCCAATATATATATCCCAAATTTGCTAACTCAAAGTTGAACGATCTGAAATGTAGAGCGCCAACGCACACACATTCATCTGTATTAATAGCAGAGATATTGCAAAGTTGAAAAGGTAATATTGCCTGAAATTGCTTTATAACATTGAAAAAGTGTAAAAGAAAAAAATTTTCTAATATTGTTGAATAATGAATAATATAGTTTCGATATTGTGCAATGTAATTTCTTCCAGTATTATACAGAATAAGTAACAACGAAATGTTTAAGAAGTTATTAGATTTCAAAAACAATTTACAGTTTTTTTTTTTTAAACTGAGTATGAATTTTTAGATTTCAACGTTAAGAAAAAAGGTAACATAGAGTAATCTTTTATTTATTTTAACATTTATAATAATTTAAAATCCTTATGAGAATTTTCTTGCTCCAAGCATAGCAGAAATTAATTGCTTTCATTTCTTCCAAAATATTAATATTTTGGTTCTTGCTAAGTTGCGTCATGAACAATGACATTAAAGCTCTCCTGCCACTGAACATTTACGCGAATTTTCAGAATTAGCAAAGAATAATTGCAAAGAGAAATATTAACCTAATAAACATTCGAATTTTTTAACTTTTGTTTCAATAAAAACAATTTGTTTACTGATATTTACATTTTTGCAGAACAACTAGAACAAATCTCATCATCAAACTAGTTAAAGCCTTTTTTAAAACTATTTTAAGTAATTTTATTATAAATTATTTTCAGTTCCTTATAATGAGCAGATGAATTTGCATGCAAAAGGAATCGGATGTTTTACAATGGAATATTTTGTAAATGAAAACTACCAACAGTTTTGCTTCATTTAAAAAATCACAAGGGCAATGGAAGAATATATATATAAAATGTACTGCAATAAGCTGTCTTTTATATTTAAAAAAAAAAAGAGGATTTTTTTAATCTAAAAATAAAAATGTTTAGAAGATGGATTCACCAACACTCAAACATCTCAATGATCAGTGGGGGGAGGAACTGCCCAAGTTTTCCATTATTACCAAGTGTATTTATTGATGGAGAACAATAAATAAATCATTACTAACAGTGTAGTGCAACCCCGAAATTAAAAGAATAAAACATATTGATATTTTTTGAAAAAATTTGGGGTTTTATTTTTTGCTCCTTACTCCTAATATCGTGTTTTTGAACTCATTTTCCTAATTGTGCCCACAAATTTTCACTCGCATTGAAGTCTAGAGATTGCATTTTACAACAACCATAACTTAACTGTTTTAGCTGTATGTTTCGGATCATTGTCTTCTTGAAACAGAAAACTTGACTCTAAACCCAAATTCTGGTAATTTTGTTTTAAATTGTTCTTCAATATGTCCAAATATTTAATTTTATCCGTGATTCCATCAATGAAAATTAAATCTCCCACTCTTTTTGCAGACATACAGCCCCATATAAGAAATGAACCACCTCCATGCTTGACAGAAGGATTGGTGTTTTTAGGAAGAAGTTCAGAAATGGGCTTTCTCCAAACATAACATCGACCGTCACTACCAAAAACATTGAACTTACTTTTGTCACTGAATATTACTTGTTTCCAGAAGTCAGGAGGCTTTGAAATATGACATGTAGCAAATCTTTTCTCTTGATTTACTTTGGAAATGAATGGTTTTGTTCTGGCTATGCGATCATTACAATTTGCTTTTCAGATTACTCTTCGAATTGTTTCTGCAGAAACACACTTTCCAATTGTTCTTGAAGTAGATGAAGCAATTTTTGTTGCACTCGCCTTAGGATTGTTTGCTACCTTTCGAATAACTCTTTCCTTGGGCGTGGAACTGAGGATTTCTTTTCTTCCTCTTCCAGATTTTTAGCATTTTGTCCATAGATTTTATACTTCTGGATAATTTTTTGAACGCATCCGTGACTGCGTTGAATTTCCCTTGCAATTTCTCATAGAGATTTACCATCTTCGGACAAACGAATAACAGGTTTCCGAATTGCAACATTTGTTTCATTTTTGGAGCTCATTATGATAATCAAAACGTTCATTTTCGCTGGGAAATCAATGATTGCCATTAAAGTAACAAAACTATTTTACTTATTCATTTCAAAATAAATAGTGATAGCCAAGTCGCTTATTTTATAAAGTGTATACTTAATTTTGTGACTTTGGAATTTGTAACTTTGACATAAAAATTACTGTAATAAAAATATTATTGATTCTTCTGTTTGTTTTTTAGCCTAATACTTTTGTTGATGTATATTTTGTTGTTCTTATAAATATTAGCCATAAATAGGAAAGTTAAGATCAAAAAGAATAAAATTAAAGAAGAAAGAGTATAGTGTATACTAAATTTTTAGAGCCATGTATTTATACATATGCCTTCTTATCATATTTGGTCTTCAAAAGTGACACAGACAAAAGACCTATACAGCAGTATCAGGTCTTCTATACAGTACTTGTTCCCATTACTACACCAATGTCATTTAGCCATTAATTATTATTTTTATTTATTTAATATCACAATCATTCTTTGTAAATCTATGATACCTAAACTGTCTTTTTGTACAAAGTATTAAAAATATAATAATAGTAATTTAAAGAATGAATTATAAATATTAAAATGTTGTTGTTAATTTTGAAACATACATAACAATTAGAAATTGTTAACTTGGAATGTAATTCTTCTATTTTAAAGGAACTGAATCAGAAAAGCTGTCAAAAGTTTTTAAATATACCTTAAAGAAACAGTAATTTTTTCCTCCAAAGGTAATAGTTGCTTCTTACTTCTATTTTCAAGACTATAAATGAATCTATATAATTTATAAGCTACAAATCTATATAGCAGAAAGAAAATTCCTTAATCTGTGCCACTAATTCTAGTAATGAATTTTAACAAATATTCAAAATAATTTGCATATATATATTTAATTCCCAAGAACATAGTCAAAATTTTTATGTAATGCATAAATTTTTCTTAAGATATTCATTCCTCTGAAAATTTTATTATATATTGTATATCTTATTTCCCCACTGTTACAAAAAAAAATTCAGGATTTTTCCCAGTAGGAATCCACAAAGACTGTATTCTTCCAAGCTTCTTTAAAAATCCAACAATTGCATGAATACTTTTAAACTCACATCAGCTTTTAGCTTTTCACTTTACAAACATTCTCAGCAAATTATATGATAAGTTCAACTTATCTTATGCATGTGTATCTTCATAATTCTAATATAATATGTAGCTAGATATATTTTGGCTAATTAAATATTTAAATTGGTACAAAAGTTCAAATATTTTAAATACTAATATAACAAATCTAATCAGTAATCCTTTTGAATTCTAATAAATAAATTGATTTATTTGAAATGCTTTATTAAAAAATGTTAATATTAAAATTTAAATTCAATAATATATTTTTTATTTAATGCATATTATTTCATTGTAAATGTTTGCTACATGTAAAAAATTTCCATGAGTTAAAAAAATAAATATTTATACCAATCAAATAAAAAGTATAACAAGGATTTAAAAAAGATATTTTTAATCATTTTATGATATATACAGGAGCACAACTTAATTTATAAGCATTTGGTATAAAAATAAATTACAAGAATACTGCTTTTCCCAAATCAGTCACTTCTTCATTAAAAAAAAAATAATAATAAGGCAGACTATTGATAATGCTCTCTTTCAAATAAGTAACATCTAAATAAAATTTGAAAGAGTTTTCATTATTTGAAAGTAACAAAATAATATAAATTAATCAACAGAATTAGTACAGATTAAGCTTATGCCAAGCTTCATGTTGAGTTTCTGTACAACCAAAGAAAATTTTAATACATATTTTTTCATTTATTCTTTGGGAGGCACACCATGGATTCTACACTTTCAAAATCTTCATCAGAAATATCAGCATTACTTTCTTGTTCCACAAAGTAGTACTCTATAAAAATAGTTTAAAAATATAAATTAAAACATCAAATATATTGAACAATAATTTAAATATTTATGGAAACCTAAATCCCAATCACTAGTTCGATTTTGATAATTTTTGTTTCATATGAATGCATACGACCTCTACATATATCACCAATCAAAGTTTTTCACCCAAGAGAATTTAAAATGTTATAGTATTTTTGAGATTTTGCTCAAAAATGAATAGTGGTTGAAAACTGGATGGCATATTTAGATATCATTAATTTGAAAAAGAACGGAAAATTGGCGAAATCAGTACAGTGATTGTGGCTGGGCGATTGCTTTTTTTTAAAAAAAATCTTAATTATTTTATATAGACAAACAATGGGCAAGCTGGCTGCTGAAGGTATCATATTAATTGAAATAAAAAATAATTCTACATAAGCAAGTCATATATGTGATATTTTCATCATATATACATATGTGATCATAAAATGAACCATCAAGCACATATAAGAATAATGTGTTTATAATATGATCAAATTACATGCAGTTCAAGGTAAATATGCCAGGCAATTAAAATTCTTGCTATATTCAGCTGAAAAGGTATATCTGGTAAAAACACAGACGAATGCAGTTAAACAAAACAAGATTAAAATAATATTTTTTTCCCAGTTAGGTATTCTATATTATATATATATCATTTTGGATAGATACAGAATTAGAAGGCCAAAAATCTATTACTTGACTTGCTATATCTTAAAAACAATTTATGCAATAAATCATAGATATGAATGCATAACATATAATGAACAAAAAGAATGCAGAATTAGAAATTACAGTTAATTATAGTTAAAAAAAATTAAAAAAAAAAAAACATAGTATTTTGACATGATACCGGACTTCACTTTCATATTTATGGACAGTGTCTTCTTTTAATAAATGAAATACACAGTAGTTATATCTTTATTTTAACTTACCTAAGCTGCAATTGCTGCAATTCAAATCTGGCCTTAATTCCAAAGGAGGCCAATGTCTTGGCCGATCATCTATAAGTTCAAAGAGTGGTTGCTTCTCAGACACTATCAGCTGAAATAAATATGACAATTCTTCATTTAATATAAATTTTCAGAGTAATTCAATAGCACATTAATATGCAGGGCTAAAATAGCTTGATTAAAATAAATCTTGAATATTCTTCACTTAGGATATATATCCTAAAACATAGTAATCACTCTAAAAAAAAGTGATTATGTCATTTTAATGGCACTCTGTAGAAGTGACTATTAGACATAGAGCTACTGAATTTAGCACAGGCATACTTTGAATGGCAAGAATGTACATCTTGGAGAATTTTTTAAAAATTAATTAAAAATTTAACAAGATTTTGATTTTTTTAATCAATAACTTATAAAATTGCTATAGCATAAAAAAGTTATTTATACACTGTTTTAAATAATTTTTTACTGATATCAATTTTATAATATAAAATTTTCTTGCCATATTTTGTAATTTTTTAAAGAATGTTTTTATTTATAATTTGCAAAAATGTTTATTGCTCCAATGAAACTAAAACTATTTCCTCATTTCATCAATTTTTTTATTTTGTGTTTTTTTAATTGCTAAATGCTGCAGAATGGAGATTCTGTTTATATTTTCAAATTGTCATAATGATGTCAATATCATAATGAATTTTCAGTTTCAGATTTTCTTTTTTTTGCAAACTCTTTTAAGATATTTTATATGCCAGGAAATTAACATAATTTCGCAGTATAATTATGCTGATTATTCTTTAATTTTTTTATCAGCATGTTTAAATCTAGCTTAAATGATGCTGCATATGCTTTTATAATACATATAATTGTGCCAAACCTATTTAATGAATTGAACAGTGTATGAAGAAAAATAAAGCAACAATATGCAATTGCATGTCAGATAATGTAGACAACTAAATTTTTTTATGGAATAACTCTATAAATTTAACTAATTCTATTAGAAAGATACATAGAATATATAAGTGTAAAGTTAAAATAACACCACTTTCATATTTATCTCCTTTGACTAATTACATATTACATTTTCAGTGGCAGTAAATCGATCGCCACTGCCATTCAATAGAAGAACACTGAAGTAAGTTAAAAGATTCAAATTAAACAGAAAAATAAACATGCAGTCAATCTACCAGTGGCAGTAGCTATACAACCAGTGACTGCCAAAGAGTCAAAGACAGTTTTACCATCGCAGTCCAAATAGAACCATACAGGACCAAATACAAATTTATGTACATATGTTTTTCTACTGTTTAAAATCTTTTTTCTTTCAAAGTAAATTTTACCTTTTTGTATAAAACATAGTTATTTTAATATTAATTGATCTTCCCTATTGTGAACATGAGTCATTGAAATGTGGATGATAGAATTTTAATTATATTAATCTAAGAAAGACCTATTTCCTGAAATAAAATCTTCAAAATATTTACAGAAAAAAATGCTTGACATGATATTTGATGTGACATAGTGACTTAGATGTGTTGAAAAGATAGAGAGATTAATTTATTTAGTACATAATTTTTTTTTTGCATATACACACATCTCATATATTTATCTTCTTACACTCTGAAAAGTGTAAAGGGACAAAAATAATTTGATGTGGCAATGATCAGAATAGTAGCACAGGATTTTTATTCATATAAACTAGTATTTCTGGATTTAAATATTACTTTTTTTATAATGTCAATTATGCTTGGCTGCTATTAGCAAATGTTTTACTGATAAAATATATAAGCATGATTGGAGACTCAATAATTATATCCTTTTTTAAAGAAATTTCATAATGGAACTTTTAGTGTTATGATAACATTTTTGAATTAAATAAAAATTATGAGAAGAAAATGTTTTTCTTCAAATACTCATGTTATAAATAAGAAAAAGGCACGTCTTACAATTATCTACAGTCAATGCCATGGCAGTCAGAAAGTTCTTATATCTTGAATATTTTGAGAGAAAACCCTGCCTATACTTAATATAAAAAAATTACATTGAATGTCCCTCACATTGTTTGCTTTCAAATCAATTACACGTGCTGAAGATTTTATCACTGTGTAAATGCTAGATTTCTGGAAGCCACCTGATAAATTCATTACAGCAAACAATCTACCATTTTAAGTTTTTAAAAAACTTTCTGAAAGTACATCAAATATCAAAATATGTATTAAAAATTTAATTGAAATTAAACACAATTAATATTTTTAATAAACATGCTGGTCACCAAAGGTGGGAAGTATATCTTATATTAAAAAAATAATAAATATATTATAACATTTTTTTAAATTATAAGTATTTTAAAGAATAATTTTTTTTGATGATTTGAATTTGACTGTAAACAAAACAAATATTATTTGCTAACAGTTAAACATAATTATTTTAGGATATTATTAGCATATTTTAAATAAATTTTAATACAGTGGAATTTTGGTTTTGCATATCTACGTGGAAAAGAAAAAAAAGAGAGGGGGGAGAGAAAGGGGGGAAATAAATAAATAATAAAATTGAAAGCTTTTAAATATTCACACTAAATTTATTAAGTTAAATCCCTAGTTAATTTTTAAGTAGGATATATAAAATCATGAGTTTGAAACAAAATTGAACTTCACATGTATAAAACAGGAATAATTATATTAATGTCAATTAGCAAAATAGCTATTTCTCCAAGTAAACTATAATTTATTTCAGCATTTTGAATAATTTTTTTCAAACAAAAAGAAGTGACAACATTTCTATTGTTCAAAATAACTTCATGTTTCATATATAGATATGAATTTTACATGTTTCATATGTGGAAAAACTTTGAGAAACGTACTGATTTTTTAAAAAAATAGTTAGCTAAAATAATAATTAGATAATTACCTTATTCACTTCTTGGTACCAGTCATCAAAATCCTCTTCTGTATCAAAGTAAAAACACTGAAATGCATAATCAATTTTAATATGAATAATAATATGATTTAGGGAGAAAAAATGCACCAACTTTTAAAAATTAAATATGAATTAATTGAAAAGAATTACTTTCTGTTTTTAAAAGTTAAAAGAAAGACTAAATATTATTTATTATATATTATTTCTGCCTTTGTCCTCTCAATGTAATTAAAAATGTGAAATTATGTAATTAAAGATAAATTGATGCTTTATTCAATTAAATAAGTTTTATGTGAAAAGAAAGACATGTATATATTTAAACAATATAATTTTAAAATAATCAATTTAAAATAAGGCATATTATTTAATAGACATATTTAAAAAATGGATTAATTATTTTAAACACATTTAATGTGTTTATAGTAGCTTATGATGTTTATTAAAATAAAGAATTCTACTCAAACACCATTTCTATGCATTTTATTTTAAAAATATTTGAAATCATAATTGAAATACATAATAAATTTCAAATTCAAAATAATAAAATCTAAAATTTTAAGAGAAAAAAAAATTGAGGAAAATTAGCATTTAAGATTTTGGTTCATTTTATACACAAGGATTCTTAATAAAAACTGAATTATTAATTATATAATTAGATGAAACAGCATGACTAGGAAAAGAGAATTAAAGCATAAACATATAAATAAATACAGATTTTCTTACTAAGGCTACTGAAGGATCTATATCAGAAATGTGCATGCGTTTGCTACCTCCCAATGGTAAATGGTATGAGCTATCATCAAATTTGTCTTCCAGACCTACTGTAGGCTGTGTAACATGTGGATCTAAACATATGAGCTCGTTCCCTTAAAAAAAAAGAAAAGTAAGCATAAGATTTCTGTGTATGTTTTTTCCACTAATTAAAAATACTGCTAATAAAGAATTTCAAAGTAAGGAAATAAAATTAACCTGTATATCCGATGAACCATACAGCATGCCTAGGCCTTCCACCAAGAATCCCAAGACTTTGTTTCATAGTGAAAGTATTCTGTCAGAAAAAACACAAAAATTAAATAACACTATGCTTTCATTAAAAACAAAACAGAATCATTAAAATTTTTAGAAATACTTTTGCATAATTCTTTCATAAAATTTTTGTCTTTTAGATTAAATTAATCAAATTTATTTACTATAATTTTATTTCATCATGATAAGTAAATAATTGTTTGCAAACTTTGAAAGAAAAATGAGGATAAATAATACAAAAAAGTTAACTATTTTTTCTAAATATTTCAGAAAAATAAGTATGATTATACTTTGTCTGTATAAAATAAACAATATAAGAAAAGGACAAATAGTATAAATTGACAGGAAACATAATATAAATTGAAAAGATTCCATCTAATTTCAAATATAGGTGAAATATACCAAAACAAAGAAACATGAAGATGAAATGTCATGAGTGCATACTAATAATGGATATTAAAGGAACAAATCAGGCAACATTGGTCACTATTCCACATAAAAATGTTATGATAAAGGCAGATGTGGGTTTATTCTACAGACAAGTGCAAGTGAATAATTTCCAAACAATTGCAGGCCTCAACGTAAATTGCTTATACGCTCATAATAGAAACTGTGAGAAGTTGGCTGGATCTTTTATATACTAAACATTTACAAAGATTAAACACTTGAGTGTTTCTATAAAAAAAATATGGCTCACTGCTTAATAAACTTATTTTGCAATTTTATTTATTTTAATTTATTTTTATTTCTACATCACTCACACATAGCATAATTTTTCAACAATATATTGAGATGTGAAGCATTTGTTGAGTAAAATTGAGCATGCTTGATTTATCTTTTATGTTAATTAGAATCCTTTTAAATAAATTTGTATATCATTGTAAAGTGATGCTTCTAAAGTATTCTTCATCGCTTCTAAACAAACAATTAAGTTATTTCAAACAGATTTAGTCACAAACTGGCAAATTACCTGCAGCCGTAACACTATACAACATCAATTAACATTTTCTAGAACACAACATAGAATTTCGCGCATGAGAACCAACCTTACCTTAATGCATTTACTATAAATAGGATTGAAAGTAGACAACCCCAACCTGAGTGGAATAAATAATAACATGGGTCTCCATGAAACAGAGTCTGTATTTGTTAATGATGCAGCTTGCCATCGAGGACATGATTGATCGACACAATCTGTATACCAAATTGTATTATAGGATTTAAGGTAAGGACTAGGCGTTGGAGATGATGGCTGATAGTGACATAGAGTTCCTATAAAAGAAATAAAATCACAAAACTATATAGAATATAAAATTGAAAATTCAAAAATACTAACAAATTTGAACAAAAAAAAAAAGCTTTAAAATCAGTCAAAAAATATACTATTAATCTTTTATTTGCTTGTACATCAAGTCTAAATTAAAGAAAAAAACATGATTCAAAAATAAAAATTAATTTATCATCCATAATATTTATAAATAGAAAACAAATTATTCAAAAATACAAAAAATTAAATATACTTTGATTATTTATATTGTTTTTTAATATAAATATCAATGTAAAATAAATTTAAAAAAATGATTCAAACAACATAATGCCACATATTTCAATGAATTTATTGATTTGTGTGGTTCAAAAGATAAATTAAGAGGAAACATATATAACTCACATTCATAGTTATAATAATAATAAATCAATAAAAAATGTTTCATATTCAGTGCACATTTGAAAAGAACAATAAAATATATAAAGCAAATAAAATTAAAAAGAATAAATAAGAACTTACTAATATCAGATTGAATTACAGTGCTATTAGCAGCAACATGAACAGCCAAGGAACTCCACTTATCATACACAGACAGTTTTCTTAAAAAGTAAAAAAGTATTTTAAAAGTAAATAGAATATATATATATATATATATATATATATATATATATATATATGTAACTTACATGTAATTAAAAAATGTATATATTTCCTACAAAATAATTTTATGCTTTTTCATTTACTAATCAAAAATATAATTTTAAAAGTATATAAAAATTATTTTATTTTAGATCAATATGTATTCATTAAACTATTTATTACCTCAAAACCTGAGCAACTGTATTAGGTCCAAACCATTGACCAATTGCTTTGCCTTCTGAGCCACCCATCTGTGCTAAAAAAAAAGTGTATTTAAATTAGATTAATAATCAATAAAAAACAATTTTTTCAACACATTTCACATTTGAAGAAAAAAGATGACAAATATGAGATAAATCAAGCATGAAAGAGATAAAAACAATCTATCTTGATATAAATTTTGATTTGTTTGTGTATTTTAATGATAAGTATTAAAAAAAGATTTTTGTTAATATATAACTAGTTCTAACTTAAATATAACTTCTTTATAAAAATGAAAAATTTAGCATTAAAGGTGAATAACAAATTATGCATTTATAAATTTACATAAAAGATTAAAAAGATACATAATTCAATAATTAATACAAATAGACATGAAATTCTATACATTTCTTAACTGATTCCTATAATAATTTTTTCACTTTCCAAATAATCAGCTTTTATAGTAAGAATAAAAAAATTATTTTGAATTTTTATTTGCCACCTGCTGTTTATGTTTTAATTTTTCTTTTGATTCTCCTCTTACATCAGATCTAAACGCATTTTCAATTTTGCTGATACATACACTTTTACACTATTCTGCGATGCTACTATCATTTCTAGTTTCATTCTGATCAATACATAACAGACAAAAACTGTTCTTGCACTACACAAAATTTCATTCATGACTTAATTTAAACAAAGCAATGTTTCAGATTTTTTATTTATTTTATTAATTGTGCTTTATTATGTACTGACTAATTTATAGGATTATCCAATTTCACATTGTTGCTGAAATATATCTGATAACAGCAAACTCACATACAGTTTTCAAACATTCTATCTCCTCTCAAAAATAATTTAGTCTTTGATTGTTGTAATTAAAAATAAAGGGAAGCATATGCAAAAAAAAAAAAAAAAAAAAAGAAAAGAAAAGAAAAAAGAAAAAAAAAAGATTTTATTTTTTGCATATAACATTACCCCAAAAAATTTATATACCTTATATACAGCATATGATGTTAGAATACAATCATCCTTTGTGTAAAGTATTTGACATCAGTATACAATTATCTTGTCTTTTTATTTGCTATTTTTAGCAACTGTTACAAAAATGGAAAGTTATGGTGACTAAGGTGAAATTAATTTATATGGATTAACTTTGAAAAATTGGAATAAAAAGTGTAAGAGAATTTCATATCCAAGATGTTATGATGCTTTTTCTTTTAACTTAAATTGTTTAGATAAATTGAGAAAGCTATACTAGCATTCATTAAAAGAATTCCGAAGATAGCTTTTTTTATCACAAAATGTTTTAAATTGGTAAAGAAAAAGGATTTTGATAATTAAAACAGTATGTGGAATACATAACCCAATATGGTCTAATGCAGTTAATTGAATCGAATTTTATATCATGTAAATATAATTTTCATTTGACTGCATTCTCATGTTCAGATCAGCAATCTTATTATGCTAATGAATTAATTTATAAATTTCTTATTTATATTATATTTAACTATGTTATTTAATTTAAAGAATGAATTAATTGTATCATATTTTGGAATGAATTTTATCCACACAATTTAAAAAGAAAATGTTTTTTTTTTTTTTTTTTTTTTTTTTAAATTTGATGCCTAGATTAACTTGACAGAAATTAGGAGTGTATCTATTTTGGTTCTCAATGCTTCAAATGTATAATTATTCACTTCTGCAATTTTTCTGAATGGTTGTTTAGCTTGATAAATTTTTAGCTTTTTGAAACATTCTAAAAAAAAACATAAAGCTGCAATAATAGACAAATATTTTTAACAATGGATTATAAATGCAAACAAAATCTTAAAATTTTTTATGCAATAACTTTTATCTGCATTTTATAAGAAAAAATCACTCATTTTATATTTTGCATAGTTTAATTTTTTTTTAATTAACATACTATTTTAATTATGGTTAGCACAATATTTTCAAACTTTCAAAAAATACTACTGTTATTTAAGGTATTCTCTAAAGAAACCTTACCATAAATATGTTTTTAATAATAAATTAAATGCCAAACAACAGAGTGAAGGATAATATCAATATTATTACTTTAGATTAAAAAGATAAAAATAAATTAATGAAACTAGAGTAGTTAATAAGAGTAATCTTTCAGAAATAAAAATTTTAAAGAAAACAAGTATATTAAATATGAGCCAGCAACAACAATAATTAAACATTAGTTTAAATATATTTTATGGTTGACTCATAAAAATTAATATAAATAAATATGTAAAATTACCAATTTGATGAATCGAATATGGAGAATCTTTCTTATCTTGAAACATTTTCAAAATGTCCATATAAACAGGATCAATGGGATTCCATGTCCAACCTATAATTTAAATCAATATCAGGTAGTTTTTTTTTTTAAATGATGACTGTGTTGAAAAGATGATATTATTTAATTATTAAAAGTATAACAGAATGATATATTCTCATTGCAAAATTTAAAAAGCATTTATATATGAAATCAAATGTGCAATAAAAATACTAATGAAAACTATTGGTTTTCACAAAAATAATGAAAAATATATACTGTCATACCTCAATTTTACACTAGAGTGATTCACATAATTCTGAGTGCCTGTGAATCATATATTGCACAAATTTATTTGATATTATGCTATATCAAAATCTTTTTTTTTACCATTAAAATTATTTAAAAGTGTAGATAATTGTTTCAGTTCACAAAAATTTCAATTTTTTATGTCTAGGAATCTGAAATTTCTAAGACATGCATAAACACATTCATATTTGAAAAATAGAAGTAAAAAATATCTCTTAAAGAAATACACATACATGCATAAAAAGAATATGTGAAAACAAAAACATCTGCAAACAATACCTCTTCCTAAGTGCCTGCATATCAAAGCCTCAGCCATCACCATTTGGCCACATCGTAACATACACCCCCAATATTTATCTGTTTTAGGACCAGTGCCACCTATTCAAAACACATTAATTTTTATATTATAATTATTCTTTGACCCAAGACAGAGCATGAAAGAATATGAATCATAATTTCTAAGTATTGAAGTTTATGAATTAATTGTGTTTTATAAAAAGATAAAAATGTAGTTACTATATATAAATTACATCCTTAAGCTTACAATACAGGATTTTTTAAATTTTAAATAGCAAATAATGAGTAAACTCATAATAACTACATATGAATGAGCCAACTCATTATTATGTAATTATATTATATATATATGGGAAATATAGTGAAAAGATAACTTGATTAATTTTATATGAATACATTTTTCAGAAAACAATAATTAATCACTTCTGCCACTATATAATAAAATCACTTATTTTTACAAAAATGAAATTTATTAACTGAGAAATTATTATTATTATTATTTTAAACTTAAAACAAATTTTTGTAGAGTATACATTTTTTTATGAAATAAATCTACATACTGATTCACTTAGAAAAACAACACAAAATATATTTTAGTTAATATAAAATAAATAGTTAAAATTATAAATTTTCTGCTTAAAAAATATACACATTAGTAGAAAATAGAACTTATTAAATTAAATTAAAACTGAATCATTATTTTAAAAAATTATAATTCTTTTTAATTACTCTTTTCAATCATTATTTCATTCATTCAATCATTATTATATGTAATAAATTTTATCTACATTCTTAAAATTAATTATTATCTAATGACTTGAAAATAAATTTCACAGGATTTTACTAAATTTTGTCTATCAAATGTTAAGCTGCAGTATCATATGAAAATAAAGTGATTAAAATAAATGTCTGACCAGTCAAATTTCAAATAAATGCCCTTTAAAGTTATACAGGCTCTAAATACTTTCTTAAAGCTGCTTTTTCTGCCTTACTTTGCAAAATGTGTCACTTGGGTAGCTCTTTGTTAAATCAATCAGTCATGATTTACCAAAACGTTTTTAAAAACCACGGGGGAAAAAAATGGAACATTTTGCTTAATCCAAAAGAAGTATATAAAACTTTTATTTAAACAGAATTCCTCTCTCGATGCCTTACCATATATAATTTATTATATATATCAGGGTTGCCATTCAAATCAGGAAGAAGAAAAAAATCCTGTGTTTTCCCTGTAGTTTTATTCATGATATGAGAAAATGTGCGAATAACACTCATAGGCTAGTTGGAATGGAATATGCTTTTAAGGAGTGGTAAAAGGAAGGAAAGGAAGAAACAATTTAATATTATTCAAAATAATAGCATATTAAAAGAAGGTTTATATTTATAGACAGAAAAAAAATTATTACCTAGAATTTAGCAAAATAAAATTTATATAATGAGGAGGTGGATATATAATCTCTCATACTCTTGAATTGTAAGTCACACAAAATTAAGGACTCGGGCAAAATAAAACACAAAACATTTTTATTATCATGATATAAATCATTTAAAAATCACTTAACATAAATATCATAAAGCTGTTTTTTTCTTTCTTATTTACTCAAATTTGCAAATTTAAGTATTTGGGCATCAATTTCGGCCAATTTTTCAACCATCAGTTTCATGGAGCTAATGGACCTAATCTGTAACAAATAAGGTACAACATTTCTGTATGGCCTAACGTACATTTTTTAGCTATTTCAATTTCATTGAACATATGTGAAAATATTTCTGATATATCATTGAATGAATTAAAGGATGAAGGCGATGCAACAAGTTTGTATATTAATCAGCTTGTCAAGAAGACCTGTATGTTTTCTTCTTTTGACTAGTATATGTCTGTTTCTTTTATCCATTCAATTCGTATTGCATATGGAGTTTGAGCAGCTCATTGATTTTAAAATATTCTTTAATCTACTTTGATTTTCACAATTTTTCAAATAATAAATAAATCATTCAATAAATCAAACATGGTAGACTTAACACCACCACACTATTTCTGCAGATTGGCTGTCTAATCTTGCCGGAGATATGTATTCTATTCTTTTGTGCAACTGCAGAAGTCTCGAGAATGCTCATTAGCTGTAATTCAGGAATCTCAAGGAAAAAGAACACCTGTCTTGAAATCGAAACTGGAATGATTTATACAGCAAAAAAAAAAAAAAAAAAAGGGAGAGAGAAAAGTGGCGAGTCTCCCCATTATACAAATGGTATTGTTTCGTTTTTGAAAGCTGTGACAACGATCAGTTATTCTTACAATCTTGGCAAAATTTGGTCAAAATTCCCTGTATTTTCTCTGTTTTTATGAAAATTTTAAAATTTTCCCAGGTACTTTTAGGCGATTTTTAAATTCCCTGTGTTTTTCCTTGTTTTCCTAGTAGTGTGGCAACCTTGATATATTTTCTTAGCATAGAGATCTAGAGCAGTTTTATTACAAGGTATAGCAATTTAAACAATTTAGTTCAGACAGATAAAAAGAATTTGACAGCACACATGAATCAGCATAAATATAACAGCAAAATATGAATATTATATATATTTTTTTAATGTCATTTTATATTTATTTGAATGTAAAAAAATGTACATATCATGAAAAAATGAATATAACTTAAATTTTTATATACCAATAGGTGGAAAGCCACTTCTGTATGAAAACCATATTTTGCTTCTCACAACTGTCCTTAAATCTTCTAAATCTGAAATAGACAGTGAAATTCATCAAACAAAAATGTAAATCACATTAAAAATTTCAATGGAAATTTTTACAAACACAATTGAAAAATGAAAAAATTCATCACTGTAATTGTCAGATTGTTTCATTTTATTACACGAATCCTACAAATGTGAATGATGATCTACGACTGACTTTACATAGATGACAGATTATTACATAGTTAATACATATTCTTACTGTGAAAGAATTTATATAGATTCATAATAAAAATTGGGAAACAAAGAGAACTTCCCTTCTTTCCTTATTGCTGATATGAATGCTATAACAGCAACTTCTTTAATGTGTGTGTGTATGTATATATATATATATATATATATATACAGTCAATGGTAACACTGAGCCATTAAGAATTAAACTATCCATAGGTGGCAAAACTGCAGAATCTCTAAACATTCTGTAATATAAGTTATACTTTTTTGCCCCATTTGTATCACTTAATGTATAATAAGCAGAATAATCCATTAAAAGTAAGTAGGTGACTACAAAGAGTCAAAATGACTGACACAGATATATTTTCAAAACATAAAAAGAAAGGGGGCTATATATACATATATATATATTTCAAAATCCATATCATAAAAGCTTCATAAATGAGAAAATTATTTATGCGAGAATTTTATTAAATGGTTTTACCATGTTCTATTGCTTCTAATCTTTATTTGAGTTTAAAAAATTATATTCAATAAATAAAATCTTCTCCGTAATGAATGATTAAATAACAAACCATTATATGTGATTATAAATAATTAAAATATGAGCATCATTGTTTAAATAGAAAGACTCTACATAGCTATTCTAGATTTGAATCAAAGTTTTTTTTTTTCCCTCATTAAAACATAAAATCCTCCTCTTGATTTTCAACAAGATAAAAATCTATTTTTTAACCCAATTTCTTGTTTATATATATATACCTGTTCCATATTCAACCAAATCTTAAGTTCCAAAGGAAATTGCAAGCATCCTTTAAAAATGGGACTTTTTATGAAAAAACAGGGGAAATTCCCCCTCCCCTCTTTATGTAAACACAATATAAGGTATATGACTCCTTCAACTCCATAAACAATTACTATTAATGTCTTCTTGTAATAGTACTAAACAAAATGCTTTATAAATAAATCAAATTTTCAAGCTAATATGTGTAGTGTGATGCTTTTAAAATGGAAATTCAGACAAATTAATACTTACCATGCAAAGCGTGATACTTTTTACCTAAAATCCATATGTTGTCAAAAGTAGGAGGGAAATCACTGAATTCTTTCTTAGCAATTATACTAGCTGATTGACCTAAGAAGCAAGAAATTCATATAAACAAAATACCATACAAAGAAAGAATTTTCAAACAAATATATGCAAACTAATTCATAATGCTGCAACTAGATAGATATATAGGACAGCCAGGGTTTTATGAAAGCATGAATCACAAAGACAATGCTTTTATATAGTTGGACATAAAGTGACTTAAATATTGAAACAGAACAAAATTTACAACTTTAACAATATTATCAATAAAATTAACAATATTATCAATAAAACTCATAAATTTAAAAAAAAATCATTCTATTTTCTATAATTGCATATAATTTTTAAGGTAATAACTAAAAATGATAATACTTGCACGACTAATAAATCAAGATCAAGGACTTATTACTGCACTTAATATTTTCCCATGGTTGAAACATCAAACAAAATATTGAACTAATTAATAGAACATAAATTTGATAAGTTAATAACTGTATAAGCAGATTGTTTTTTTTTTCATTAAATATAGAATGTTTTATTACAAAAAAAGGATTGTACTTATTTTTATGATTATTATATAAGAAAAAAATATATTAAATGGAATTTGTGTATTACCTGTATGCCATTAGCAAGGGGTAAATTTTTGGCTTAATTGCACGTCATTGGCAAACATAATCAATAGAATAACATGACATCTTTAGTTATTTTTTGGCAATAAATCAATAAGTACAATAAACATGACAATTTTCATGATTTTTTCCCAGTTAGTTACTGGCACGCAGTACTATAAGATATTATTACTTACCATTTGCACCAGAGAAAAAGTTATACAATTCCATGTGAGAGATAATGTGTTTTCCCCCATAAAAATCTTTTCCTATAAAAATAAAATTAACTTTTTAAAATGAAATTCAACTAAAACACTTATAATAAAGTGCAATTATTGAAAATAGAATATAAAGATAATAAAAGATCAAGACAGTTAATAAATACTGTAATAAAAGAAAGTAAATTTCTTAATTAATGGCATTTAATGAAATCTCCATTAGTTAGCAACAAAGGTTTCTTCAAGTCTTGCAAATATAAACTATGAAGTTGATGCAAAGTATATTTCATAATTTGTACGATTTTTTTTATTACATACTATTGGAATTTTAATAAGGTTATGAATTATGCTGTCATTTAAATTTTATTATTACTTTCAATTCACTAAAGAAAATTACTGATTTGATAAAATCCAAGAAATGATCCATGACCTAATTTTAAAAAATATTTTAAGGTATGTTTTCAGGAACAAAAATAAACAGTTGAAGCTTTAAAAATAGCAATATAAATGTTATACTAATAATATAAAGATTACAAAAACAGGATAAGCAATAATTTAGCTCTTATTTTTTAAAAACCAAAAATGCTTGTTTACTTAATAATTTAAAGGACTGAAATTCTACACTCAAAAGGTTCTTTTTTAAGATCAGACAACCATAAGTTTATTTTCTTTTGTTTTTGTCAAAGTAAATAATTGGATGAAGAGTATAAAAGCTAATATTTATTCTCTTTAAATACCATCCATATGTCCAAATTCCTCTCTAAATAAGAACCAGAATTCAATTTTGAACAACTATTTTTTCTTTGATATTTCAAAACAGTAATATAAAAATATTTAAGAGGTATTTCTGAATTGGACACTAGGTTATTATGGATATTTATACATAATCACTAGGTTGTATCATTATGGACAATTTTATGTCATTCACTTAAATTTAATAATATAACTTCTTGATTGATTTTTCTTAGAACTAAGAAACAAAAAAAGCAATAAACAAATGTAGACTGAAAAAGTTAGTCATCTTTTTATGCAGAATAAATTTTTATGGCCATAAATTCTAATATTTAATATTGTTTCAGATGTAAATAGCATTATCAAAGATAACATATATAAAATCTAGAAAATGTTTAATAATGTTGCAAATTAAAAAAAATTAAATCAATTAAAACAGATAAATAAGCTCAATAAAGTTTATATTTAATTTTAAACTTCTTCGATTCCAAGTATGACAATTTATTATAAATGTAATTCGACTACCGTTTCTAATATTCAATAAGAAAATTTGAATAACCTTTGCATAGGTAGAACAGTAAAAAAAAAAAAAAAAAAAAAAAGCGAAAATGAAACTAATATTACAAAATTAATTAACAGAAATGCACAGAAATTAACAGAAATTTTTCTATGAATATCTGTAAAATTGCACTGTTATTAAGTTGAATCTATGAGAAATGAAATTAATAACAATGGTTGTTAAGTGAAACAAAATTTCAAAGCACCTGAATGCTATTTATCATAAAAACAATCTTCGTAAACAAAACAAATCCATACAAAACGAAACAATAAGTTTAGTAAAAACGTGCAAATAAATTTCAGATAAGAGTAAATGTATATTTTATTAATTTATTCCATTGTCAGTAAGCTTTAATTGTATTATTTATATTTTACATCCCAAAAATTTTGTTTCTGATACTGATTAATTCCTTTCCAATCAGATGGGCAAGTACACGCAAAAATGTGTTGACATCTCCTTTGATTAGATTACCAAAACAAGTGCAATATCTAATTGAAACTTCACGCATTGATAATATCTATCTATATATAAACAGTTACCAAAAAATTACTATAATATATTATAATAATTAATGAATTTCTTCCAATTTATTTTTAGTCTAGAAGAAAATTAAATTTATAAAATGTAAAGAGGGATAAATTGTGGATAAAAAAATTGTAATAACCTATTCTATTTTGAGTGGCAACATGAATAACCTATGAAGCAAATCAAAAGCATGGAAGCCCAATGACTTGTTTACTGTAGAAAACAAACAGTTTATATTTCGCATTTTCACTTTTAACTAAAACTATGGAAGAAGAATCAGAAGATTTGGCATTTTATCAAGCTGCTTTGAAATATTTTCGCTTAGTTTCTGGTGTATTTTGGAGCTTTCCATTTACTTACATTTCTAATCTTTTTTTCGATCAAAACTGTATTCAAACTTCTAAATTAGAAATATGCTTAACCATATTTGCTATTATAACATTTGCTTTCATTCTTTACCAGTCAATTGAATTATTACGAAGGTTTTTAGCGTATTATTTTTCCGCGCGAGTTAAACGATCGCTTCTAGTCAATACCGTCCAATTCATTCGAGATCGTGATACGTGGGAATTGAAAGAAGAAAATTGTTGCGTTTATGCTGTTAAAGGTAGAAGACCAAAAATGGAAGATAGATTTAGTGTTATTCAAGATAAAGAAACTGGAATATGTCTATATGGAATATTTGACGGCCATGGTGGAGAGGTAAGTTTATAGTGTTTATTCAGTAATGTAATTTTTTAAATAAAAAAATTACATTACTGAATTTGTAAATTTGTAGCATTATTTAGTGTTATCATAAAGCATGTTTTTTTTATCCCTTTTTTGTAACTTTTTACTCCATTATTCTGTATCGTAAATTTTAATTTACCAACAATATGTAAGGTATTATATGTATTATGCAATATTATTTGTATAGTAACAGAATTTAGTATAATGCCTGTAAAGAGCAAACAATAAAAATGATTTAAAATATCAATTTAAAAGACTGAAATAATTTATCTATCTTATAAAAAATAAAAAAATTATATCGTTCCAAAATAAATTGTATGATAATAAATGTTTATTAAATAAAACACTTTCAATAATGAAATATCTTTTTTAAGATATTAATAACATTATAATAATGAAGAATGACTTTAGAATTTGAGACTTATAATTAAATGTTCTATTATTAAAAATTAAGTAATAGAATGAGAAAATTTTGGCAAGTGTGTTTTAGCTGCATGCTAATAATTAATCACCATAAAAATTGCAAAAGATTATTGATTAATAGGCTTTTTTATTACTAATATTTGATTATATTTGCCAATGGTATGCAATTAATTTGAGACATCACCAATACCATACAATTATACGCGAATGATCCCCCCCCCCCTTCAGAATTATATATTTACACTCTACAATTATAAGCAAATTTATCCTAAGCCATCATACGTAAAAACCATTCAGTTTAAATTATAATATTTTAATTTTAACTTGTTAAAGCAATTTTCTGAGAATAAGAATAAAGAATTCTAAAATACTGTTAATACATTTATTATATATACAAGGCAATTAACACATTTATTAATGATAAAGATGAAATTGTTAAGAAATCTACTTTTTTCTGTATAATTACACAAAAATATTATCTTAATAATGATAAATAATTCTATATGATCATAATTTAAATCATGATTATTTTCATCTGTTTTAAAGTTTATAAATTAAGAAAGTGTATATATAACCATTTAATAATTCTATAGAATAATAGGTAATTTGTTTTTTGATTGAGATACTATTGATTTATAATTAAAAAACAATAAATTTTTTTTTGCATTTTAAGCATCATACATTAAATTCCATGACAAAATCTATATTTCAGATTATTATCAAGCTATTGAATTTTGTAAAAATGAAATGTAGTTGAGTAATTGTAAGATATGCATGATCCTATGAAGAGTACTTAAGATCAAAAGGAAAAGAAATTTTCTATTCAGATTTTTACTAGTTAAGCTTTAAGAGTATGAACAGAAAATGTTACTTATGGTGATGAATCTATACCTTGCATATTAGACACTATCCAATGAAGGTTTTTAACCGACTCAAGCAATGTTTTTGATAAACGTATTTTTCACATCATAAAAGAACAAAATTAAAAAGCTTAAAATATTTTTATAAATCAGCATTAGTATAAATATTTAATAGTACTTGTTTCATAAAATTTTTTTGCCAAATGATAAAATTACACTCAAGTGCACTATAATTTATTATGAAGAATTTGAACATGCAAATCACATGCTACATAGTTTAATGATTGAAATCGCCAAATTGGTGAAATTTTTTCTTGCTGTGAAAACCGACAAGCACCAAATAATTTCCAAGTAGATGTCATTTTTATCATGTATTTCTGCATCTCATGATAATTGTTCATAGGCATTTTGCACATAATTGGAATCAGTTCTGATGTGTTGAACTAACTGGTGTATGTATCTTGAAGTATTTAAAGATTTAACAAGGTTTCCAGCTGAGATTTAATCAATTTTAAAGTTTGGAAAATACATTTGACTTAATTTTATATCCATGTGAAATAAAATTTGAAATAATGATGTCAGTCAAATTTATATGCTAGCTGTCCATAATTTAAGAATGGAATTAGTTGAATTTCATAGTAGCATAGTGTAGAAAAATTAATTTGGAAACATGATTTCTAAAATGAAAGGGAAAATATATGAAAGTAGTAAAGATAATAATAACCTCTTTCTGAAAATTAAACATTATTAAATGTATAAATTTCTATAACAAAAATTTTTATATCAGTGGAGAAACTTGCTATGCACCTTTAAAAAATGTTTGACATATTCTTCTGAAAAACATTTTTTGCGATGAATTCCTTAAAGAAAAAAATTTACCAATAGAAATAAACTTGAAAAGAATTGATGACAAAATGCAATATATTAAGGAATATAGACTATGAATCTAATTTTAAGAAACTATCTGAAAATAATTAACAGGTTTCATATTAAACATACATACTTTAATGAATGACTTTTGATGGGTATTTATATATGTATAATTATGTTTATTAATGAAAAATGTTTCATAATATATATGGGCTTTTCTTGATTCCTTGTTGATTTAAATAATTCAATGTAGCGATGGCATTGGGCTTTATACCTGATGATATCATCTCATTGATTTCAATTTTTATAATGCTAACCTTTTTTTTTTTTTTTTTGCTCTTCATTTGCAAAAGTAAAAATTTTAAAATGTGAAATTATATTAAATTGTGAAAAAAAAATCAAGTATTTATGTTAATTTTTTTTTGTATTGTCAAATTGGTATTGTTACTGCAGGTTGCTTGCACTTCACCAAGTGACATCATTGACTTTGTAATTCAGGGTCTAGTATTAAAACATAATAATAATTGATCCACATCTTAAAAAAAGTTTGCTATCGCTGTTATAAACATTCACCTTCATTATTATACATCTTGATTTCCATGGCTACTAACTACTATTAGAATGACACCATGAATAATGCCTATGTATAATTCCTCACATTTAGTTTGTGGTTTCTATATCCCTGTTAAATGAAAGTGTGTAGAGTTGCTCTTAATTTGACTACTTATGGCTGTTTTTTTTTTTAATTTTATTTTTAATTTATTTATTTTTTACATTTGCTGGTTTATCGCTGTCGCTGTTGAATTGAAGTTGACTGTCGTTATTGCTTCAAAGCATTGAATGTGAAACAAAGATAAATATTCTCTAAGTGGCTGAAATATACATTTTTCATGTTCAGTTCAGAAATAAATAGTTTATGGTTAAAAATTTACTTTCTGATAATTATATTTTTTTGGCCTTTAAAAATTTTATTTAAAAGTTTTCAATTTGTTAAATTATAAAATGAATTTTTTCAATCTTGAGGCGATTAAATTAAAACATCAAATATATAGAAGGTTAAAACTTATGTTAAAATTTAGGATGAATGTTATACATTCAACAATTTTGTGTATTAAAAACTTTCGAAACAAATTTTTGAAAAAATGAAAAATATTTCAAGTTTACAACTAAAATGTATTTTGTTAAGGAATGATTTTAAAAATATTTACACCGTTAAGATTATATTTTTCATATTTTATTATAATTTATTATGTTTTTCTGCTCATTTTCAAAATAAATTTTGTCATTGAAGTTTTAAATGTTATCTTTTATCTCTTCTAAGCTTAAAACAAGTGTAACAATCCAAAAAGTCTCAGCATTGTAAATTGTTATGGTGAATATTAATACATTGAAGAAACATGAAGTTAATTATGTGTATTGTTATTAGAAATAGTATGCAAGTAAATTTTCTTTATAATGAATAATTTTAAATAGTTATTTCAATAACAACAAACATCAAAAAGGTTTCAATGAAAAATCCCAAGTTTTCTAGATAAATAAAGTACTAAGAACTATTAATTCATAAAAATAATAAATTCTTAAGCATTTTTTATAAAAAAAACTTTTTAAAAATTACTTTTAAGAAACTCGTACAACTTTTTTTTTTATATTGCTGATTGTTCTGTGAGAGGGAAAAAATTATCCTTTTAATTTATAAAATTTTATTTTATAATCTGGCTTTTTGCCAACTATTGTTTCAGAAAAAAGCTGAAACAAATAAAGATGACTTGCACAGTTTCAGTAGGGTAATTGTTCTGTAGAAGATAAACAGTTTATATTGTGCATGTGTTGTTCATGTATTTCAGACAATCAGAAAAGTTTCATTTATGTTTAAAAAAGGAGAATTAATGAGTGAAGATTGTTACATTAACTACAGAGAAAGTGAATTATGCATAATGATCTTAACCTCCCACCAAAATATGGTTTTTATTGTATGAAAGCCTTTATCTTTGAAAAAGACAATAATGAAGGCCTTTAAAATCTTGATATTAAACTTTCTTTCTCCCTGTCAAGTCAAACAATTTCCTAAACTGTTGTCTGTTGGCTTAAGTGGAAAATGAATATGTTTTACGAAGACATTTTTAAACTGCTTCAACTTCTAAAATGTTCTTTGCCATAGCTTTGTTTACATATTAAATTATAGCATCTTAAAGAAGTATGCCAAATCTGGTAACATTGAGCTTCATATCATAAATATGGCTCAAATAAAAATATTACTTGATTTCTATTCAAACTTTTTCCAAGTTGTTTGTTACAGTTTTTTAAGAACATCGTCTAATTTGATGTTCTGAGATTGAACATTAGAAATTAATATTTTATTAAAATAAAACTTTGTTTCATCTATTCATTTGCTATTATTTATTTTAAAATCTAATTTTATTTAAATGTTTTTAAACTTAGAGAAATATTAATTAAGTTATAATTGCATCTTCAACAAATTAATTAAATTTTTTCAATATTTTTTTTTAGTTTGCTGCCGATTTTGTAGAAAAACATTTATTTAAAGGACTTTTGAAGAAACTGCAAGCTGCAATTCTAGACAAAAGTAAAGAAAATAAATTAACTGAAGAATTTGCACGTCTTTTAACAAAAGAAATTTTAGAAGTTGATATGGAATTGCTAATTAAAGTGAAAGCTGCAAGAAATGTTGCTGGTAAACAATTGTTAGATTATTTTTAAAAGAATTACTCATAAATTATACATATAAAGATATTTATCTGTTGATATTTTTTTATATTTAAGAAAATATTACAAAGTGTGATGCCAGATTTTATTAGTTTTATGATTTTTTTTAAAAATAATATCTAATATTAGGTAGAATTTGATATTATAATATGATTTATTCTTAAAAAACATTACTATTTTAATTGCAAAATTCTCAACTATTAATTCCTTATGACTTTTTCTTTGCCTATTATATTTAATTAAATGTTTCTAAATCAGAGAATAAAATACATGAAAAAAAATAAAAACATTGTTGTTTTTGCATTTTTTTTATCAGTTTGAATTTCATTAAATTCAGATAAAAAAATTTTTGACTTATTAAAAATTGCATTAGTTGGAAATAATTGTATTTAAATTAAAATTTTACTTGCAAAATTTCTTATTTAAAGTATGGTGGATGAAAAATGCGTAGTGCATTAATAATAGGATATTCTTTGTTTTATACTATCATATATTTTGTATTTTTAATTTTATTATTTTTTAAATATTTTTACAGGCACAACAGCTTTAGTAGCAATTGTTTATAAAAATCGTCTGATTGTAGCTAATGTTGGTGATTCTAGGGGTGTTATTTGTGATGCTAAAGGAAATACAATTCCTTTATCATTTGATCATAAACCTATTCAGGTGAGCATTAATTTTTTTTTTCATTTCTCTTCTATCCTATCCTGTCTTTCTAAAATATATTTTCTTATATATTTTATAGATTTATTTTCTATAAAATATATAAGAAAATATCACTGTCTCTTGTTTCAATGAGTTTTAATGTTTTCTGTTTAAGAGCAAAGAAAATATTGATGTTGTTAATTTGAAATTAATGAATTGTTTGTCCATGTGAAATTTGTAATTTATCAATATTTATAATAAAGTATTCATATTTTCACTTAACCCTTTTTTAAAGTAAATGTATAAAATTTCTTGAATGATTGTTATATTTTTGATAGTTAGTTCTGGAGTTCTTTGTGTCTGAACTAAATGCTTTGTACCAATTATTTTGTATATATTTCCTAATTATGTATATCTTTTAATAACAGCTCATACTTTAATGAAGCTATGTGTGGTAAAAGAAATATTATTTTTTGTTATTAAAAATCAATACTTCAATTTGAACATTAGGTACGTTTAACTGATTAAAAGTTTACCATAAAAAAAACTTTTTTATAGCTGCATGAAACAAAGAAATTGGGTTGGTAGCCTCCCTTACTCCACCCCCCACCCCCCTTTTCTTTAAGAATCCCTTGAACCCTTGTGTAATTCTACTTCAAAGAAGTGCCAGCACTTTGCTTTTGTTCATCATTTAAAAAAGTAAAAAGAGAAGAGTCATAGACATAAAAATAGTACTGACTGATTACAGATGTTGCAGTGATTTAGAGTGAAACCTAGTTCAGTGGTCTTTGTGGGCAATCTTCCAAGTGTTTCATTATTCTTATTTATCAAATATGTTTTAAAAATTGGAAATTAACAAGAAAGTAAAAATTGTTTTATTAACATATTGTATTTTTGCACTTTTAATGTTTATATATTTGAATGCTAATTAAGGCACATATAGAGTTCAAGTAATAGATATATTTTCCCTGTATAAAGATTTCCTTAATGTATTCAGAAATTAACATTAGAATTTTAAAAAAGATATAAAAAATAAAATATAATTTTTTACTCTATAGAATAATTATTGCTCTAAAAATATTTTTCTTGATGCTATATAAAACATTTAACAAAAATGTTATTCATCATTCTGAATGATTTACATTATAGTTGCTAATTGTTGAGAATTGAAAAATTTGTTTCATCTTGGAAATTTTCTTGAACCACCAGATTTAAGTATCACATTTTCTAGACACTGGTACTAATGCTATTTTTATTCAACTAAAAATTATATTGATATACTTTTATATAAAGTAGTAAATTATATAAAGTTGTAATGAATATGTAATGCTGCAAAATTTAAAAATATAAGGATTTTTATAGTATTTTTAATCATTTTTAGTTTTGTATTTTTGTCATCATTTCAAAAATGTTCTTGATTTAGATAAGAGAAATTTCATATTGATGAATTTATGAGCATAAACTGACTATGTTTTAAAAAGTAAGACAATGCAGAGTTATACTTCATGCTAAACATAAAATATAGTTGATACAATCTTTGGCTGACTTTTTTTTTTAATAAGAGAATAACTATTACTTAGCATTAATGTTGACATAAAAATATTGCCTGAATTTGTTGACAATAGTGCATTATTAAAAGAATGTAAAATTATGGAAGAAATTTTGTAGTTGTCTAATGATAAGAAAAGAATACATCATGTAAGCAATAAAGAGAACTTTATTACAACCTAATTTTATAAATCTGAAAAATTACCCTGTGAGATTGTAATAATATTCATATTTGCATAATTCTTAACTAATCCATTAATAAATCAAATTGTTTGATTAAAAAATTTGATTAGCATTTAATTTGTTTCACTTTATTATATTTCAGTTTAGGTGTATAAACATTTCAAAAAATATGTGCTAAGTTTAATGTAACTTTTTGTTAGTTTTAAGCAACGGAAATTACATATTTTTCTTTATTAATAATTGAAAGTTCATAATGAGGAGAAAATAAGAAGTTGCTTCTTCTGTTAAATTTCATACACTTTAAAAGTTCAAAAATTTCTGAAATCTTTAAATGAGATTTGTACTCTAGTACAAAATTTGAGAAGATAGTCAATTGTCTTTATAAAAAATCCAAAATTTTGTTCATTCTTAATTAAATATTAATAGTACTAGTGCATATTTATAAATTGATTTTCTGTTTCCATTTTCAGTGTCTAGCTTCTCATCTATCATATTAATAGTATTAATTTAATTATGTCAGTTAATTTTGATGAAGAAATTTTAATTTTAAATTGTACTTCATAATAAGCCAAGAGCATTCTGTTTGGTTAATTATGTTTACAAAGTAACAAAATTGTCAAAACCACTAGCTTCTGTAACTGGGGATCTGCCAACATTTTATTTTGCAGTATCTATCTTTCAAAACTGGAAGATATTGGAGAGCAGGCAATGATTGATAATGCATCCAGAATCACAAGCTTTTATATATATATAAAAAAAATTGTAATTAGTACAGTGGTTGGGGCTGTAGTTACATGTTTTTTTGTTCTATCAATTTAAATTTATTGATAATGTGAAGTATTTTAATTTTACAAAATGGATTGATATTTTCAGTTGAAAGAATGCCGCCGCATCAAAGAAGCTGGTGGATTTATTTCCTTTAATGGTGTGTGGAGGGTTGCTGGAATTCTTGCTACTTCCCGAGCCCTGGGTGATTTTCCACTGAAAGACAGAAATCTAGTCATTGCTTGCCCAGATATATTGACATTTGATCTAACAGATCTAAATCCCAAATTCATGATTCTTGCTACTGATGGTTTATGGGATACATTTAATAATGAAGATGCAGTTGCCTTTATGAAAGACAATATTAACAGTGATTCATATAAAGGAGCACGTAGTCTTGTTATGCAAGCTTTGAAAAATGGCTCAATGGATAATGTCACAGTTTTGGTGGTTACTTTTCCCGAGATTGATCAATCATGACAGAAAGAAGTGCCAAAGTGATAATCATAAAAGAGTATTTATAAATATATTGATTTTTATATTGCTGTTGAATGTTTGAAAATATAAATATTTATTATGCTAGCATAACCAAGGCAACAAAATTAAGTATCTAATGCAAAAAACCCACCTTTCCTTAATATTTGTTCCTGGAAACTATGCAATATATGTAACTTTTCTTGATAATTGTTCCTGAAAGCTATGCGATGTATATGTCAATTTTTAAAGAATTTTTATTTTAAAAAGTATATTTATTAAAGACTTACAAATTTAGTGTGAATTGTTATTGATAACTATTTTTAAATAACTAATATTAACACAGCAGCTTGAGCCTTAAAACACAGTATTACTTATTCTTACTTATATATATCATTGTTCTCTTCACTTAGTGAGAAACTTTTATATATTCAGCTTTCATCTCTGTGGAATTTGCAGTGAACTTTAATGCAATTTTACATTTGTTTCCACTCTTTCTTGCCATATTTTTGTAAGCCATTTTTGGATTATGAAGTAAATTAAAAAAAAATCCACTTAAATAGAAATGGATGCCTTTGTCATTTACAGGTTTATTACAGAAATGTAACTTGTATAAATGTAAATTGTAATTTTCTTGAACTCGCACATTAAAATATATATATATATATTAAAGCAGCATTCAAAAAAAGATGGCCCATATTAAAGTAGAGTATAAAACTATAAATTGTTTATTGGAAATAGTATTCGCCTTCTATCAGTATTTTTTGTAAGAACATAATAGGTTTGTTGCAGTTTTATGCTGTGCAATAGCATTACTGTTTTCTTAAAATTTTCAAGTTGCTGGAATGTTTGCATTTTTTTCTAATTGCAATATTTCAAAATTGTATCTTTGTATTAGAAATAATTTGCTGAATGATAAATAAGTCGTTTTCACCAATACATATAAATAGATATGTATTGGTGAAATATAAGTGTTTTTAAGAAGCCAACATGCTTTTTTTTCAGAAGTGGAATTAAATTAAAAATACGAAAAGCTTCTAGATGAAATAATTTTATGAGGTTTACTTATATTTTAGAAAAATGCAGCGACTTGCAGTAATTCTATTAATTACAAAAATAATAATAATAATAAAAATTAAAAAATGTCAAAAGATAAGTCTTATAAAATTTCATATTAAAAAAAAATATTTACATTGCATGATATGCGAAAATAAAAATTATTATATAAAATTTGATAAGTTTGCTATTTTGAATTTTATTTTGCAGTACTTACCATGATATAAATGCATTTTATAATTTTTTTTTTATCAAGCTGAGACATGAATATTTGTGATATACCTTTCAAAATGCAAATGATCTTTATTGGTTTATGATTAAACTTATATCTTTTAATATTTAACTAAGAAATATTTTAAATAATCCTTGTCTTTGTTCTACACATGAGGAATCTTGGTAGTAAGCCTTTATTGATATTAGTGGAATGCTTTCAATTGTTCAATAATTAAAAAAGTCACTTTTGAGTTTCCTATTTTTTTATATTAAATGCATTCAGTATGTTTCTACAACAGTATATTTGCCACATTATGTATAAATTGATAATTTTCATCAAATTTCCTTCTTGTTAAACAAAGAAAGCTTACATGATTAATTTTAAACTGGGGGAAAAAATTAAATGAGGAAAAATTCATTACTGATACATTTTCAATTAAAATTATTTAGTAACAAACCATTTTATAAGCGAGACCTTTAATTGTACTACAATACAAAAATATTTATTTTACTATCAAATTCTGATTACTATTATGATTAAATATTTTCTATGAAATATCTATTTAAAACAATCAAATGGTAGTAGTCTAGCTTGAATAGATTTGAGAATTCTGGTAAATCTAACTTAGAATGAGATATCTGAGGAAATAGTTAAATATTCAATTCATAATAACAAGGTTTTATTAAAATTCATTTTGAATGAAATAAAGTTTATTCTAAATTTCTACTAGAAGTTTGAAGTGTATAATGCATGCTTTATTTAATTTCATTAAAATTAGAATCTCGAGGCCAGTTTAGTCAGTATAAATTTATATTGATTTAAAAGAGATGTTTTTACATTTATACTCACTAAAGTGTATTAAAATTCAGAATCTTATTTTAAAATTTATATTTCTGCATTAAAAAAATTAAATTATATAAAAAAGTTTTTAAGTAAAACCCCTCTTGCATTTAAATTTATATGTTTGTAAATCTTAATGCAAAAAGAAATGAAACTTATTTTTAAATTTTGGCATTAAAAATAATCAATATATCTAAAATATGAAAAGTTTTATGGGTATTTTAAAGCAAAAATCCCTTTTGCATTTAAAATTATATGCTGTGATGCCAGGTATTACTTAAAGATATTTTGATGTACTTTTTTGTTGATTTTGTTCTGTTATTCTTTCAGTTTTAGTGATTTTGTTACCTGAACCCTGCTTTTTTGTTGTTTTTGAAATAAAGTAGTTATGTTTGAAAATATATTGTGTAATTAATATTTTTGTTGTCTATCTTGTTAAATATCATACTCATTATGCTCCTACCAAACTTAAAATGTAATATCTCTTCTAATAATTACAGACAAATGAAATAGTGAATAGTGCCAAACAATTTTTTTAAAAAATAAGCACCCTGAATAAAATAAGTGATTAAATGAGCTATAAAATAAGTTTACACAAAAAGTGCTTGAGATAATAAATGTTGTAGAATTATTACATAAAAGGAAATCGATCTCAAGAATGATAAAATTCGATTCTGAAATATGTCTATAATAAAGGAGAATGTATGTGTGTATTAGCACAAGATAGAATATCTATTTGGTTTACAGCAACCAAATTCAGCACAGATTGAATTTGAAGAATGGAAATATTCACTTCAGAATGATTGTTTTTGAAATTTTAATTGAAAATTTAATTCCTGAGATTATTATTTTACAAAGCTGATTTTTACTGTTAAAAAAATTATTATTAGATTATACTATGTATTTGCTTGGTAATTTTTTCCCCTTGAATTTTGACAATATTTTAAAAATATAAATTGTTGGAAACTAAGTAAATAATGTTTCCACTAATATATCAAATATGTTTTCTTCCATTGTTGAAAGTTAAGGAAAGAACATTGCTAATTTTCTTTAGTTTACGTGAGGAATAAAAAACAATGCAACCTGAAATAGATTATTCACACACTTAAATTTCTAATGGTACGATTTTAATTGCATCTAATTTGATGCTTATAAATATTCTGCAGAAAAAATCGTGATAAATTCCTTCAATCATCAAGATAAGCAAAAACATTAAAATGTTTCTTGTAGAACCATTAGGTACCAAAATAGCTATCAATTCTCAATGAACATTTTAATACAATATACTTGTTTGATACTTTTAATAGTTCAATGTACTAGTAATTAAACATTCTTGAAATGTTTATTTTACCTTGGAACTGTAAGATGAATGCAGGTAAATATAATTTGACTCAATTTAATCGTATTTTCTCTATTAAAAGTTTAGTTCAGATTTAAAAAATGTAACAGAACTTGCAAAACTTATGTTTTTTGGATAATATTTGAGAACCTTAAATTAATTTAATAAAAAAAAAATCAAGTGTCTGATATTAATCTTAAGAATGATTAATTTAAAGACAAATTACAGATAAATAAAATATGAATTCATGCATTAGGACTTGAATATAAAATTACTATTTCTGTATCCATTGCTTCAATAAACTTGGTAATTATATAATGATTATGGCAATCCATACTGTGGAATGGAAATAAAATTATATTTCCTACTAATGGATCTTACCGTGCTGTTTTTATCTGTAATAAGAAAGCAAATATGTCTATGCTCACCCCCTACAAAGACAATTGTACTTGAGAGTTACTTAATTTGTTTCACACATATACATTTCAGGATGTAATAATATAAACCTTTCAGTAGTTAAAAAAAAAAAAATTGAATTATGATTTTCAGAACAAAAAAATTAATAGGGCAGGTGCAAGCACAAGAAATATAAGGTTTCAAAAGTGATACAAATTAAATATTAATTGTAAAAAATATGGGGTCAATATTTCAGATGAATCGGCAATGATAAAAACTGAAATTTTTTAATAAGTTCATTTCATAATTTTTTTTCTTTTGTTACACTAATTGATGCATTAAAAAAAAAGAAAAACTACTCTTTCAAATCGGTATTCTTATTCGTCATTAATTGATGTTTTGTTGTTGTATCTATACAAAAACTTTCAAGATATGAAACATTTTTTAAGAGCATTTAAATAAAAGGTATGCTGTATTAGCTGATCTTTGCGTTAAAATTAAAATATTTGGGTAGCATCACTGGCAAGTGCATAAGCATAATAAACAGAACAAGCACAAAGCTCATAAATAGCATAGGTTAAATGCCTATCATAGTATGAAATATGTTGCTAAAAGAATTTTGATGGACAATATAGGCAATTGAAATTACTTGAAGCATGATCTATAATCTAAATAGAAGTTGTTCTCCAAAGGAAATTGGTAACTAATTTAGTAGCATTTTAAGGAGAAATAATTAACCATTTTACAAGTGTATGAAGATAAAAGTAACATGAAAACCAAATTGATAATTTATAAAAGGCAACATTACAGCCATTTGAAATTTAATAATACATCACAACTAGGAATTTTATATTAAAATAGGATCGAATTTTAAAAATCAAGGCATAAAAGAAATCTCTAATATTATTAAAAAAGAAAGCATGTGACCTAGGAACAGAAAATTCACTCCATTTCTTTTTAAATCATTTAAAAATAAGATTGCTATCTTTTAATACTATGTCTAATCTCAATATCACATTTATAATGAAACAAAATAACATCTACATTGCATTTAAACGTTACATAAAATTACATGAGAAAAGTGGAACTAATTATTTACTGATATAGTTGTACTGGGATGTAGAAGGAAAAAAATATGCTAATAATAGCAGTGTTATAAAGGCATGGTAATGAATTATTTCACATTATCCCAATCTTAAACAAGTGCCATCAACTTTTAAAATAAAAACGTTTTCTATTAGAGGAAATTGTGTAACTATCTGTAATATTACTTTACGTTCCCATTACTTAATTATCTTGTTTTAAGTCTGATAGTTAGGAGGGAAGGGGGAGTCATAAAACATACATTAAAATGTTTAATGTGCAGTCAATTATTATTCATAATTGTTTGCAAGATGTTTAACAGAAATATCTGATGAAAATGAATTCAGTTTTCAGAACACCTGATCTAGATCTATTATTTAAGCTAAACATCTAATCAGCATTGTATGCATGCGAGGCTGTTATTTAACATACATCTTTTCTTAAAACATTTTTTTTTCCTGTAAAATTTTATTTCAAAATACATAAAAAAGTATAAATAAAGATGACAGCATTTTCATATCCAAATAAATTTCTTAAAACAATTACATACACTATAATTTTCAAAATGAAATATGAGAAAGAACAACAATCAAACCTTAAAATCATGAATTATAATTTAAAATGATTTTTATGTGCTGAGCAAAATCTTATGCACCATAATATACTTGCAAAACAGTTAAAACTTTTAAAATATGAACACTGCAATGATATAATTTTTTGGTAACTGCTCATATTATTAACATACATACAAAAGAGTATATACAAATACAATTAAAAAAGTAAATAAAATATCACACAACCTTTTTAAAATATTCAGTATGAACACATGGGTCTCAAGTTTTCCCAATAACACCTTCATTCATATGCAAGCACACAATAGATTACAAAAAGTGATACACAAGACAGTTTCATCATGATTAAGCACTATACATCTAGGATCTCAGTCCATTTGCCTATATATTAATTGATAAACAAGTTGATTTGTATAAAGATTTCCACTTAAATACCAATAACCTCAACATATGAAAAAGTTAAAAAATTCTCAAAATATTAATAGAATGTTTTGGTTCAAAATTTTATATTACTTGACTGGTTTCTTATTAATATGTTAGTTAATGATTGCGCATAAACATTTAAAAAAAAATATGACTACCAAAATTTAAAGGAATATCAAGAACAGCAATTACACTGCGAAATATATTTCTTTTATGATTACTTCACAAGTGACCTGATTTAATCTTTATCTTTAGAACCAATTGAAAATACTATCATTTAAGATAACAGATTACATGAACAGTTTTTTAACTTTGAATTTACATATTATAAAAACAACAGTTTTCATAAGAAACTTGCAAAAGTTTTACTTGGAATTGAAATTTCAAACACAAATTATTAATGTCTCCAGAGATAGTAGGTTCAATTTTTGTCTTGTATGAACATGATATAGTTTTTAAGTTTTGGCAGATTCAATGAAATATAAATCTAAAAATAGTGAAAAGACTTTTTTGTTGAGAATTTTAGCTGAAACAAATTGTTCATAAATATTCTTTTATACTATTTTATGTAATTATTAATATACAAGCAAAAGAGGGACATTGTAATTATTTGTTCTTTGTAAATTTTGCTTATATTATTACAAAATTACTCAAATCGACTAGGCGATAAAGGTAATTGATTGCATGTCAAGAAGTTTAGTAATGAAATTTTAACTTCCAGTATCTGTAAATGATATACATATATATGTGTGCCCTTCATGTGTTTCTTAACATAAACATTTCAAATTTAATTATATCTAAAAAATTTAATATACCTGATACAAGAAAATTATCTTTCCATTAAATATAACAGCTAGATTTAAGCTACTGAGCTACATCTTTTCATTCAATTACTACTTCATTAATTCCTTTGGAAAAGAGCATCCTTTAAATTCTAGTTTAAAAAAAAATAAAAATACTTGATGTAACTAAAGTAACAAACATAAATTGTACTAAAAGTAACAAATCTATGTTTATAGATTTAACAACCAATGACCTATTAAGCTCATATATGATTAAGCACAAAATAAGTACTAATCTCACACAAAAAGTATATTATCAGAAGAGAAAAAAAATGAATTAAATAAGCTAGAAAAGCAAATCTCCTTCACAAAGAATTTTGCAAATTGCTTAAGTATGAGTACATACTACAAATAAAAAATTAAGTTGTATTCACAGAAAATAAGTAAAAAAAATCTGGTTAATACATTGAATAAATAATGTTTATAATGAAACATTATGTAAAAAAAAAACCAAAAATATTTTAATAAATGCACATAAATGCCAAATTAACTACTGAAAATCACTTAAAAATACACAACTTATTTGAAATATATAATATTTACAATAACCAAATGTATATTAAAAAAAAAAGCGGTTATAAATGTAAATAAAACAGAAAATGCTATATTTATGACCTGAATCAAAACCATTTAAAAGAAATCAAACAAAATATTGAATGACACTTGCTGCTTCAATTTACAATATATTTTCTGAAATGTAAAAGAAATATAAAATGAAAATTAATGTAAAATCAATTGTTTTAAAGACAATTGTTTAAATGCACAACAATGTATAAATATTAATTTTTATATGAAAAAAATATTAAAAGCATGTGGGGAAAAAAGTCTGTGAAATCATTGATGATCAATAAGTTCGAAATGTAATGAATTAAATAGAAAAATGCATTTAAAAATTAATTCATACTCTCCATAATTAAAAATATTAAAAGTCAACAAACCTGATCTATTATTAGAAAATCATGTTCTAAATTAGATTTCAAAGAAATTTTTTTTGTTTAATGCCAAGTAGCTTTAAAAGCATTTTAAGACAAATAACTTATAAAATAACAATAGAATTTATATATTTTTTCTAATAAAATATACTTATTTGGCAATACATAGAACTTATAATATAGAACTTTAGTAAATATGCATATTAAACTTCCCCTCCCTGTTATTTTAAAACAGCAGAATAGAAAACGATAAGGGATGTGGAAAATTAATGTGAAACTGCTTCAGATATGTACAAAAATCCTGTCTTCATCAATTTCAAATCATTAAATGCAAACAAAAGATAACATTTATTTATTTGCCCTGAAAACTGAAGCTTCAAGCTACAATATGTTTTTGAAAAAATTGTATAATGGTGATTATAATATTGATTGCAAACAATGGCTTTTCTATCAGATAAGTTATTCAGGAACAAACATAAATTTATAAATGAACTTTTTTTATAGGCCATAATTGAAAATATATTAAATGTGTTAAATTTCTTGTTAAAAATTATGATATAGTTACTCATATAAATAATTTTTGTATTCTTCCAAAATATATTGCAAATTAAATATTTCCAACACAATAAGAATTATAGAAAATTGCAACCCCAATTAACATTATAAGGCATTGAAAAATGGTCTAATGCAACAGTAATGGATTATAAAAGTTGTAATAAATTAATATAAAGCAGAATAAGGATTAAACACATGCATAATATTACTTAAATATACCTCTAACAAAATCAATATAATCCTTACTGAAATACTGTAAAGTTGATACCAGAGAAAAATATTTGTATTCAAAATATTTCTAAATAGTGTATTTTTGGCAGAAATTTATTCTTTAAGGATTATAGTGCAGGTTATAAAATTTATATATATATATATATATATATATATATACCTATATATATATATATATATATATATATATAATGGTATGCTTAGATGTAAATGAAAGAGTAGTAATAGTAAAAAAGTTATAAAAATTGTAATAAAATATTTTAAATACCACTTTATAAATCATGATATGTATAAGAAACAGTTCTAACTAAAAAGTCTTTTGAAGTAGAAATTAACTTCAAAATAATTTGTAACATTTATCTTTTTTTTTTCTACATCTTTTTATTAATTAAAAATAAATACTAATTACATTAATTAAAAATAAATAATTATGAATAATTTGTAACTTTCAGAATAAGTAGGTATGAAATTTTAATGAACAATCTCAGCATTCATCATACTACAGGATTAAATTTAAATTAAAATGCTTCATTTTATGGTCAATCATAACATATCAATAAGAGGCATATCTAAAAGAATTCCAACTCATTAATAACAGATATGATGTATTGAAATATCTGATAGTTTTTTTCTTTTATATCAAGGTGAAATTACAAACTATTAAATATTTATATTTAATCAAACTGTATAACAAATGCTTTCATCATTGAAAATCATTTAGTGTAATAAAGATTACATTTCAGGACTGCCTGCTATGTTAACAAAAATTAACAATTTAGGCGATTCTCAAAAAAATATACAATCATTGACTAGACATACTTTGATATCAACAGCATATAGTTTTAAAGACAAAGATTTAGAAACAAATTAGTGCATTTGTAATAATCTAATAATCAGGAAAATGCTACCGAAGTTGCATTCTAAATATTTCTAATGTGCTATGAATTTTAAATTTAGCAAGCATGTTAATTATTTGTATACACATTCACGTTAAATGTCAAATATCATTACAAAAAAATTTGCACACAGCATTAGCTGTAGGAGCAATATTTATCACACAGAATATGTGCACAAAATTTAATGTGCTAGCAAGAAATATTTTTAAATTATGTTTTTTTTTAGGCAAGTATTACAAATATTTCCCAACAAATATGACAACTTCAGTTTTGATGGATTATTTTTACATTTAACTTTAATTAAAATTTTAATATAAAACAATTTATTTTTGAGGTTTAAGAGGTCTAATTAATATAATAACTTTTAGGTACCTTTTTCATTTATCAGGAATATTTTCTTTATTTCAGGAAGCATTATTTGTATTATTTGTTTACACTGAGATAGAAATTGAAGTACTTTATATTACAAAAGCACTAAATAACCAACTATCTAAGCCTAATCATGTCATTCACATTTTGAATGAATTATACCTGTCTTACGACATACAAGCAGAAAAGTTTTGCTTGTCACAATAACACAACGGTTTTAAAGGCTTCTTACAGATAATGATCTTCAGATATACAAACCATGTTCTTTTAAAGGTTGGTTTCTTATAGAGCAGAACATATTCTGTGCTTAGGAATGTTCATTCCTTTAAGTTAAAAGTAAGCTGCAAGCAATTTCATCTAAGAAACTGCTGTACTAAGAATAACTGACATCCAAATGTCCTTTTAAGGCTTCTTTGGCTGCCACAATGAGAGGGTGAAGACTGGCTAATGGTTGAGCAAGTTTTAAGAAAGGATGCTGCAGTAAATAAATTTATTATTTAAAAAAAAAACACTTCAAATATATATCTCATATATGAAATGCAATATATATATATTATATATATAATTAAATAATGGAGCATAGAATATATAAAGATAATTTTGCAGCTATGAGGCAGGAAAGAAGAAACTTTAAGAATTAGACCTATATTTATGTAGTGACGAACGCCTGATAACGAGCGCCATCTGCTGGCCAGCAGGCGTTGAGGCTTGTTAGACGGAGTGCAGACGAGATGAGATGGATCTGAACGAAAGTGAAGACGCGTGAGACGAGACGGGTCTCTGGACGAAAGACGAGATGGCACATGTGAATTAATCCTGCGATGTATTCGACGAAATCTATTTAATGTTCATTTCTTTTATGTTAATGTAATTGTTCGTCCTAAATGTGATTAAATGTGCGTGATTCTAAATAGTAGTGATTCCTGAGTCCTACATTTATTTATTTTATACAGTGTCATAATTTGTACAGGGGAGAGGTGATGATAAAATGAAGTCTGTTTGCACCACAATACAAGAGCAAAGTGACAGAAATTTTCCCCTTCAGTGATTTTACTCTGAGATTCTGATAGGGATTTCTTTGCCATGTGTCAATTTTGGCAAGCAATCTTGGGCATCTTTGAAAGGTATCTGTGGGTTTTAGGGATTTTTATCCCCTTGCACAAGCATGAGATAATGAAAAAGTCATCAGTTTCAAAGAGCATGTGTTAGAAATAAATAAAAAAATGTGAATTAGATCAAGAAGAAATAGAATTTTTTAGAATGAATTTAACATGGGCTAATTAACATTAAAAATTAGGAATTTAATTAAGATAAAATTAGATTCTAAAATATCATTACACACAAGCATATATTAAAGCAACCATTTACCTTTAGAAGAGCAGATGCAGAATATCTTTTATCCACATCCACTTCTAGGCACT
The DNA here is from genome assembly GCA_026543865.1 of Argiope aurantia. Classification (NCBI taxonomy): domain Eukaryota; kingdom Metazoa; phylum Arthropoda; class Arachnida; order Araneae; family Araneidae; genus Argiope; species Argiope aurantia. The sequence continues at coordinate 38,532 of JAPMOR010107823.1, read as the reverse complement.
TGTCAAGAAAATCTTGAAATGTGGAAGATAGTTTGTCTTTGTCCTTGATATCAGGCCTTCCATTGGTAGCAATCAGATATAATGCCTTAAAGAAAAAAACTAGTTATTTCAATGTCTTCAGAAAGAAAATTCATTTATTTTTTCAGCTTTTATAATTTTTTTATAAAATCTAATAATTTCAAAAATGATCAGATATTTCCAATAGTATTAACTTAAATTTTCACATACTCGTAAAGGATTTTCATTCAGATATGGGGGTTCTCCCTCAATCATTTCAATAGCCATGATGCCTAAAGACCAAATATCTACTTTTGGCCCATACTGTTTCTTTGTTACCACTTCTGGAGCCATCCAATAAGGTGTTCCAACCATAGTGTTTCGTTTACTTTGTTCAGGTGATATTTGTGCACAGAAACCAAAATCAGCTAAAAAATTCAAAACATTTATTAGCCTCAATTAATCTTATTTTGATAAAAATATTTTTCTGACTATTAACTACTTATATATTAACACTTTGATAACTGAAATGGATGATTTCCAATTATTTATCAATATCTGGCAAGAAAGCAAAATCAATATTAGAATTCTTTTTGAAACTTGAAATGAAAAAAACGAAACATTTTAAATCATCTATATTAATGAATTTTATACAATGATAATTAAATTGAATGTCTTACTTAATTTCACACTGCCATCCATGCCCAAAAGTACATTATCACTTTTGATATCCCTATGAATCACTTGATTTTTATGTAGAAACTCTAAAGCCTTTAGAACCTGCAAAATTTCAATACATATATTCATCACAACAAATGAATATTATATATTCACTTTTCCAATATGAAGATTTTATATATTTTCTGAAATACAGATTCAGTTCAAGTGTTGATAATCTTATATTGAATTTCTTTTCTATTTTCATAATATATAGGAGTTAGCAGTATTTTATTTACCAGATTTAGTTTGCTAACATCTTTCCAAGTCACGTAATATATCATTAAAATACTAGAATTGAAACAAAAATGTTCTCTCAAGATATTATTAGTGTATACTAATTAAATACTACACAGGTTGTGCAAAATAAAATCTATATTATATATGTTTAAAAGTGGTATTAACAAGATATTCTCATAAATAGAATTCAATCCATAAAAAATGCGCCTGTCGCATTTTGATAAACTTTTTTAGTGGCTTTGAGAGTATTCCAGGTACATTCCCCCCCCCCAATCTGACAAATAAGCTGGTTTTCTGATATTCTTCCCAACTAAATATTTCATAGAAAGATCAATACTTTTCTGTAACTGCTGCCTGGCTTTTCTCTTGCAATTAGTTTATGTTTATATTATATATATATATATATATATATATATGTGTGTGTGTGTGTGTGTGTAACATTTTGTTTGAAGCAGAATGCAGGTTCGAAGATGTCGAAGAGGCATGTTATATTTTAAAATTAATTTTAATATCCATTTTGTGAAAGCATATTATTTACAAGCAGACACAGCACGGCACCAAAGCAGAAGTAAGAAAGAAGGGCAAAACAAACGATCACTAATCTTATATAACATAGGATTTCCGGCCACGCACCGATGGAATACATGTATTCACCTCTGACAAGGGCAACGAAAGTATCACTTTCATTTGATACGTAGTACTGATGGCACATTAGTTTTACAGAGGAATAAATTCAACAAAGTGGAATTGGATCACAAAATAAGAGAATATTTTTAGAATGAAATTACAATGGGCTAAATTAAGACAAAATCTTGGAAATTAATTAAATTGAAATTAGAATTAAAATATCATTACATATATAAGGACAAAATAAAATTGACTACAGATTCAGTTCACGACTATAAAAGAATAATAAAAAATTGAAATGTAGACAATCTACACAGATATCTTGTTTTAATTGAAAGTAAGGGGAATATTCTTTGACAAATATATAATGAGAACCTCATTACCAAACTCCTTGCAAAACTCGGCAATCAAAATTATTAACAAAATGCAGAAGAAAAAATATTGTACTTGGATTTTTTTCATATTAACATTGTTAAATATCTCAAGAGTGATTTCTTTCATGTCCAGTGTCTGACAAATGCACAATCAAAGCATGGAACTAAATTCTGAATCATTAGAATAAGAAACACAGCTTTTAATCTTTATAAAAATATTATCATATTTTTAATTTTCTATAAAAATCTGTATTTTTTCTTCCTGCACTCATCAGAAATTGAGAATTGATATCCTTCATAAAAAAAAATAAACTTCTATATCCATCTCTACTCTTATGAAAATTAAGTTGTCTGCCTGGACAATGCCAATGGCAAATGAATTGCAATTCATTTGTGCATTCAATTAACAACCACAACTTATGTTGATTAACTTCCTAATTTCCAGCATATTCATTTTCATACCATAAACAAAAACATGTTTTCTCATTGGCATCATCTACTACCGAGAAGGAAATGACACATCGAATTTAAGAGGATTTAAGGATTTTTCTTTTCTTTTCTAGAATATTATATATACAATATGAATTTACAAAAACATTATAAACCTCATGACTTCATTTCTACATTATTAATCTATTTCAGGAAATGAAAGTTCAACGGTTCTTTTTACAAAGATACCTGTATTTATTGCAAAGACCTGAATTTAAACACATTTAATTAAATGATTATTAGTGTTATATTTTTCAAGCGTAATGAAAATTTTAAAATAATATAAAGGCTCAAAATTCAGCAGTTTCTTTGAAGGAACTGAAAATTTAAAAATAAATGCCTTATCTAAAACTGCTGAAGATGATAAATATTTAAGTTATTTTCAGTTTTTAAAAAATCATTTCCTTTTTCATGCCATATAATTAGAATATTTTAGAAGCTTTTCTTTTAAAAATTGCAGCTGATACATACATTTTGTTTAGACACTTATTACAGATCAATACTTTCCCATATACATAAAAGAAAAAAAGGGCATCAAATTCAAATTTACCTCTTGACACACAGCTGCTATCTGACCTTCATCCATACATGTTTCAGTCACAACATCAGTCAAGGATCCTCCAGGCAGATATTCCATCACAACCTAAATAAACAGAGTTTAGAAAAGTAAATTAATATGAATATTATTTAAAAACTTAACAATACAATAAGTTGGAAAACATGACCAAAAACTGATAGAAAAAATAATGAAAATAAGAATTAATGTACTACAATTGCAGGAAAAGAAAATTTGAGTAAAGTACAGAATGAATTTTTGAAATATAAAATTGGACATTATCTCATCCAAGAAGCATTTAAAAACTTCCAAAGTTATTTTCCATGAAGTAAAATTTTTGCATTCCTGTTTGCTATATACAGTAATGATAACTACCATTTTTATATTTTGCCTGTTCTCAGGAATAAGAAAAGACAGAAAAAAGATAATAGCAATATTTTGATAATTTTTTAATGTTAAAGCATTTTAGAAAACACAATGCACTGAACTGTATCAGTACTGACCAAATTGACAAAAGAATCCAATCCTTTTTCAATGACCTCAACCTCCAAATTATTGTACCACCAACGCAAACACACAGTAATAACCATGATTAATAAATAATTGATTTTGCTGTAACAAGAAACATTATCTAACCATACATTGTTGACACTCTCAGTGAACTCTCTAGTGACCACCTAATCCAAATTATTCTTCAAACAACACCTCAGTGAATAACAATGTGTTTATCTTCAATTGGGTGGAGTTTAAAAATCTCCTTCTTAAATCTTCTCATTCACCCTCCCATCCCAATTCTCATCAAGATGTTGATGATAAAGTTATAGGATTTACAGGAGAAATTATTACACCATTAATGCAAACATTCAAATTAATCATAAACAGCCCCAGCATTTCCATTAATTATAAGGAATCAAATTAGAACAAGAAATAGATTATGACATAAGTGGCAGTCTAATAAGGAATCTTGAGATAAAAACCTTTTCAACTGGACCCAAATTCACCTTCAAAAACTCTTTTATAATAAAGAGCAAAATTGCTGGTTCATTTTACTTCACAAGTCCCCCCCCCCTCTTTCTTGACAATGCTTCAATATGGAGATTAATAAAAAAAATCACTTTTTAATGTTGCATGCTCTCTTTTATTAATAAAAACCATATAACATATCCGAACGCTAAAAAAGCAGAAGCAGTTGCAAATAGATTGGAACGGTAATTTAAAAACAACCCCTGGAGCTTTCTTCAAAAGAATTTAGTACAGCAGAATAGATTAACCCCCCCCCCCCCAAAAAAAAACCCACCAAGCATGAAATAACACACGCCTTCAGATCTGAAGTAGTTGCTTGCATCAAATATCTTAAGAATTACAAAAGCTTGGATATTAATGGCATAAATAACAACCTCATTAAAAAATTTCTTCTCAAACAAATTTGTTGCCATACTGAAACCCTCAATTTAATGCTTCTACATCAGACTTTTTAACTCGTAGAAAACTACAATTGTAGTCTCTATTCGCAAGCTGGGCAAAAACCATATTCAATCAGATAGTAAATGTCCAAGAAGCCTCCATCCTAACCTCAGCAGAATTATAAAACAAATTTTTTTAAATAGACTCAACAACCACATATAAGACCATATCTTTACCTTCCAAACTAGCTTAAAAAATTTATGAACTGCTGGGTAACTTCTCAAGATGACTAAAAACATCCAACAAAGTTTTAACAATTGTACTGTATTCTTAGTTATCATCAAAGCATGTGATTGAGTTTGGACTGATGGACTAATTAACTCTTGGTATTAACTGATGGTATCAAACTCTTTTCTTCCTACCTACCCACCCAATGAGCAGTTTAAAGTACGAGCAATAAACTCATTTTCTATGCCAAGAAATATCCCTGCAGCAGTTGTTCCAAACTCAGTTTCAGTTGCTTCAATTTTTACATGAATGGTATTTCAAGATTACAAAGTACCTAAAAACCTTCTTTACAGAGCTCTATACTGCTAAAAATTCCAACTTCATTACTGAAAAACTTTGAGTATTTAAAAGTGGAGGGGGGGGGGACAAGGCTTATTCTACGGAAAATCCAAATTAATATATGTAAATGACAGGCAGCATACTTTTCTTGGAGGGGAAAAAAACTGACCTCACCTAAACTTTAAAACATTGAAAAACTATACTGCCTATCTTGGCAATACACTTGACAAGCACTGAACTTTTAAAAATCATAACCAAAAAAATCTAAATTAATAATAAAAAAAAGGTCTAACTAAATCCAAATTCTGAAGGAAAAACAAATTTTATTACTATAATGTTGCAGCCTCTAATCTCTTATAAATCTCTCATATGCATGACAGCTGCAAAACCCATATTATGACACTGGAAAGATTACAAAATGTTACTGTTAGGCAAATCAATAGTATGCTGAGGTTTGTCTAGAAAAATGATATTCAAAATAGCCTTTATTTCTCAACAACAACTAAAGGACAATATCACAAGAAATTGTCCATTAGTCTTAGACAAAAATGACATCAATATTACAGAAATAGAACTTTATGACCCCAACCTCCCAAAGAATTTCAGAATATTTTGCTATCCTTTAAATACATAAAACACCTTCTATAGCTTTTCCATGCCCATTTGCCTTTTAGTGATTTTTTTATGCTTCCTAGCAAATTTTGCCAATAAAATTCTTAAACAACTTAATATAACTTTCTATCGTCTGCAATTTTATGTTTAATTAAAATAAGAAAAATTGTTGCAACAAAGAATTTTAAACTTTTAAAGTAAAATGTAAATATATATATTTTTCATAAAATGGAAGATAGTCTGTTTCTCTTCAGTCACTTTTTATTTAAATAAATACAATGAATACAATTTAGTAAAATGTTTTTATATTCAATTTCTTGATATTTATTTACTTTTAAAAAGTATCAAAAACAATATTTTTATTTATATTAATGCTTTACTACTGCACTAGCATATAACTTTATACAATAATAGTTAAACTACCAATAGTTTTTAATAACT
>JAPMOR010107823.1:0-32498 GCA_026543865.1 Argiope aurantia | reverse complement strand
ATAATAGTTAAACTACCAATAGTTTTTAATAACTTTATACAATAATAAGTATTGAGGAGATTATTTTAAAATACTGAAATCTAGCTAAACAACTCATCAATGAAATAAATTCTTCATATTTTTTTGTTAATTAGTGAGATTTGATTGTTTTTTATTGTTACAATAATTAAAAATAGCATAAAAACAAAAATTATATAATACCAAATAAATAGGACAAAATACTTCAAATAAAAAAACCCCATTAAATTAAAAAACAAAACAAAAGTATTAAAATATCTCTTACCCACAATTCATCATCGATGAGATAGCTGTCTAAATAATTAACAATATTTGGATGCTTCTTTTCACGCATTACCAAAATTTCGTTGATGATCAGTTCTTTCTTTGGTTGGTTGGCTAAGTTCATTTGTTTTATTGCAACTTCTAAACCTGTGCTTTTTTCTTTAGCAGTATATACTGTGCCAGAGGCTCTGAAAAATAAAAACATCTTTTCCAAACATCAAAATAGATTGCTTAAGAAAACAGACAACTTGAATTCCTCCTTTTTTAATACCTATTCTACCATTATGGGATTACCATTGACATAATATCAATAACTTATACAATACAAATATCAAAATTCAATACTTTGATGAATTAACTTAGAGATTAAAAAGTAAATATATTTCATTGTCATAAAATTCAATTCTAATAGACATCTTTAAATCAAATTATGAAAACAATTCACAAATAAATAAAATAATTCATCTACAATTTCATGCTTTATATAAATTATATCTTTTTAGAAGATTTTAACTAGTATGCATGAATATTGGAAATATTTCATAATAAACTTTGTAATTAACTATATACAATGATAATGAAATTCTATACAATTATAATAAATTCTTCTGACACTAAAGAAAAAAGATATTACCCTTGACCAATTTTCTCATTTTTCACATATTTGTTATTTGGATCATCTGATGATACAATAGCTTTTAATCTTTCAATAATTTCTTCATCCGATATCTTCTTTTTCTTAACTTTAGTAGTAATATTGTTGTTATTATTCGATACAGTACGTTCAGTGGTATACTGAACATCAACATTTACTTCAGAGGAAGCTCGATCAAATTCTTCTGAAAGTGGGTTCATATACTAAAAAATAAAATTATATTCACTTAAATAACAACATTATTTACAATACTAAAAAAAAACTTTCAAAGAGCATTCTTTCTCACAACCAGTAATCCAGAAATCAAAATAAAATGTATAAATCTTATGATTAATATGCAGAATACAAAATGATTACAATGATTATGATTACAAAATGAAAAAAAAATCTTTGGTCAGTTTAATTTTTTTTAAATCCGAAGATTATTTCTTTGAGCTTTTGTTTTAATAAAATACATTTATAATAAATAAAATATATTTCAGCAGTGAAAAGCAAAAGAAATAAGAAGTAATGAAGAAATAAAAATAATCATGCAATTAAAAAATACTGCAATTAAGATGATTAAATTATACATATAGAGACATATAATTATTTAAAAAATATTTTTCAAAACTTGTAAACATTAGGAAAATTTTGATGCTAAATATCATATAATCAAATCTTAAGTCAAAGCATTGACTATTTCTAAGCTTACATCAAAATATTTCATAAGCCTAAGATTGTCATCATGATTTCGTTCAGAATTAAAGATTAAAGAATGCCTAAAAATTTTAACAGCATTTCATTAATTCAAAAATTAGGCTAAATAATAGCTTTTCATAAACTTTCATTCTAATAAGGAGATTTAAAAACAAGCAGTAAAGAAATTTTGGCTCAATTATGATCTGAAATACAAATTAAAGAGCATGAGCCTTAAACTAATATTCATTGTTCATAACTTCAAAACTAATACTCCTAATTTTGAACAATGAATTTAAATTTTGCTTTGCACTTTCATTTGAGTGCTCAGTACTTTGATCAAGAGATTCTTTTGATTAGTAATATATATTTAATAATTAATTTTAATTTTTTAAGATCCTGGAAATTTTTTTTATGCCTGTTTGCTTCCCACATCCATACTATACAAGCATATTTGAAAAAGGCATTTAAAGCATATTTGTAAAAAACATAAGTTACAAAATTAAAAATTGACACAAGTACAGTGTTCTCAATATATCTTTTGTTACAGACCATACTAATGTACTATCAAGCCTCTGATGCTGATAGGGTATTAAAAGCCTATAAATACTTTGCAATTGCAGATTTTTGGTGTACTTTGACTTTCACAAAACAACAATCTTATTTGAATAGCTTATACAGACTGAATATGTAGAGCTAAAAAAAGGAAAGCTTTCATAATATTACACTATTTTAAAAGAAGAAATAATAATGAGTATTAAAAATAACTTACAACAGTATGGGTGCTTTCAGGACTAGAAGGAGGCAAAGAAACTATACTAACACTTTCTTTAGATTCTACTTTCTTGAACTGCACCACATCTGATTTAGGTTGCTAATATAGGAAAAAAATAATTGTTATATAAAAGAACAGTAAAGCATTTACCTTACAGAAGCAACTTTAAAAGCAACAATTTTTTTTTAAATCAATGCAATTTTTTTTACATTACTGATCTCATCCTACTCTAGATCTTCTGTCTTATTAGATATATAATTTAAAAAAAATGATTTCTTATTAAGATATTATAAAATGCAAATTATGACATTTTCTCGCACTAAGTATTTTATTAATAACTTTGGCATTGCAACTTAATTATTTCAAAAATAAAATTTTTCTATTGTTAAAGCATTTTCTTATAAAAGTACCACGAAAATATAGCTAATTCAGGTACCAAATGCTCTATCCTCCTAATTATATTCACATGTTCTTAGATACAAATAGACTCATATGAGTGACTCTGCTATCTCGTAGTCAGTTCTTATAACAAAAGTGTAAATTAGTACAATTTTATTACTTGTGCATTTTTTCTTTTGTAGGTTAAAAAATATATAAATATATTTTCCTTGCAAAGTATAAAAAAATTGTTAAATGAAAGTAACATACTTACACTAGCTACATTCATTAAAGCATTGCATGATCCAGGATCACTAAAGTAACTTATTCCTACAGCAGGATCTATATAAAAATAAAGACATATTCAGAATTGACAAGAATAAATGGCAAAGAAAATTAAAAACTAAGTTCATGCCCAATCCAAATTTTATATATAAAAAAAAATTAAGTTTTCATACGAAGTTAAGAAAATATAAAATAAAATACATGCATTAAGGCATGATAGATAAAGAAAAGAAATTAATTTATAAATATTCATGTAAACATTTAAAAGTTGCCCATGCATAAAAGATTATTCATAATTCTAAAAAATAATAAAATTCTTCAAATAAGGATAACCCACTTTTTAAAGTTAAATAAAGATTGGAAAGTAAAAAAAAGAGTTTAAGGAGATAAAATATGTAAAAAGCTTAATCAATTGGATATCCACTACAATCTGTAATCCTCTGTATAAGATGAATTACACTTGATTTTTTTATGATAATTTTTTAAGCCACAAAGTGGATTACAAATTTAAAATGAATAATAATATCAAATAAAAATATATGGTAAAATTCATATTTGATAAAATATAAAGGATGTCAAAAAAAGTTAAATACCTTGAATGAGGAAAAATAAATGTCATTAAATGGGCCATCACATATAGTAGTTCAATTAAATTGACACATTCAATGTAATTTGAAGCAATCGGGAATTCAATGAGAATTGTATTACAGGAAAGAGTTTAATAACACTAAAAAACTTTTTAAATGTAACTAAGTTCTACATTTCTAACAAAAACATGTTCATGGATAACAAAATAAACTTATGAACAAATACAGTCATTAAAATTTAATTTCAGATGATATATTTATGAAGGAAGGAAGAAACAAAAGAAGTCACTGGCAATTGCAAAAGACTAGACAGTAAAATCTGATTTAAAAACACAAAACTGTCTTTCAAGAATTTGTAAAATTCAACTAGCAAAAAAAATTCAATTCTAAAAGAACAATTTTAAAAAACTTAACAAAATGAAGAAAAATTATATTTATAGCACATAAAATTTAAATAATTTTTGAGAATAACTGCATCAATATATTTTCAAAGTGAATCATTAAGTTTATATATGCGATAGGAGGATTGCAAATCCAGGAATTCATATCTTGAACTAACCATAAATCTAATAAATTTCAAGAAGAAATAAAAGAATGAAAATGAAAATAAAAATGTTACAACACAATGATGCCAATCACTCTCCCAATGAGAATCGAGAACAGTCAAGTGGGAAAAGAATCTTAAAAAAGAAAACCAATTTTTAAAAAAAAACAAATTTTATGACCATAAGATGCAACTAAGCATACTCTTTGCATATTGTTCACATTAGAATCTCATGCCAAACCAATAAAAGCAGGTTAAACTAAAACAGAATTTGAAACACTGTAGTTTGCATTCTCTTATAACACTAAGAGTAATCAATACAAACATGCAGAAATAATTTAAAAAAAAAACATTCTACTAAAAATATAAAAGAGTGAATTGATGCTACCTACTTGGACACCAAAGACTCACAAGCTCAGCTATAGAAGAATAATGGTGTTAGTAAACCACCAATAAGTTGAGTTAATTTCTAACCATTTCATTACTTCATCAGTTCATTGATACTGAACATTTTTAAATAACATCAGTATGGGTATTAAGCTAATATGATAAAGTTTTGATTAGATATTTGTATGATTGTAAAAACTTTTATATTCTAAATTATATTTATGTTTCTAATAAAGTAAAATATGTTATAATATGCAATATTTTAAGTTACAAAATATTTAGCTAAAATGCATCTTCCTTACTTAATATACTTTTCACTAATTTTAAGTTACAATAAAAGTTATTTAAGTTAAGTAATACATTTTAGAAAAATCAAATATATTTTGCCTTTTTTTAATTAAAAATAAAGACCTGGATAAAATTCTAGATCTTACAAAGCATGGACAGTTTTAACATAAAATGCATGTATCAAATAATTAAATTAACAAAATTGAGGATGTACAATATTCATTTACGACATTCAAATGTGCTTTCTCTGCATGTTCAAAACCAAAAGTCTTATTATAGCCTTTTGAATGCCATTCCCAATACAATATGCATATTTATTCTAATGTTCCTATTTTAAAATTCATATAGCACAGATTGCACAACAACAAAAAGGACTAAATGAAATAACCGACACAAACAGAATTACAATTACAAATGAAACTAAAGCAAATTTGCTGAAACAGAAACTAAATATGAATATTTGGCACATAAAAAAAAAGACTCCAAATAATCATATTGCAATAAAAATTTAAAGAAATTAACTACTGTAATAAGACAAAATTTTGCCCATATAAAAAGATACCACCTTTTTAGAATAACACTACAAGAAAAACTTAATATTTAAAATAACAAACATTAATATTATATAATGTTTTACATAAATTTCAAATTTACAGTATGATCAATGATATATCACATCAGCAAGGCATATATTCAAGGTCTGACACAAAATTTTGTAACCTACCTAAAGTTTTATTTATGGTCATGTACTTTGAATCTTCATTTTCTTTAGTAGATGTATCATACCAATTCAAAACATCCAAAACAGCTTGTGGATTTTCTTTTTGTTCCAATTTTGTGATATTTGAATTTTTCAGCAACATAGACCATGTCTCTGGCAAGCCCTATGATATCAAATAATATCTGATATTTTATTCAAAACTGATAAATTAAACTTGCATATTTTTTCATTACCCAATTCACTTTCAAAACAGGCAATAAAAAAATTGACTGCAACATAGTGAACTTTTTATTTTTTTTCTAATATATCAATGCAAACGTATTGATTTAAAAACTATCGTACTTAAATAAATTAGCAATTTATTAAATTTTCTTTTCCATGTATTAAGTGCATTCATTTAAAAAAAAGATTTAGATCGACTACTTTGAAAAAATTAAACTTTTTACAGCAGCCAATTTCTCACAAAGAGAGAGAGAGAGAAAGAAAATGTTATGTTTACTTACAGTAAATTCTCCCGTATCAGGATCAAAACCTACATGTAATGTGTGCTCAAAATTCAGAGGAGGAGAGATTACTATTTTGTCAGGATCTTTTTTCTTCTCTTTGACATCTATAAAAACCAAAAAAATATCTTTTATTTTCAGTTAAAACTTGCAGAATATGTACTGTATTATAAATCTCATTATATAATTTTCACATTCATGAAAGAGATCAATAAGTAAATCATTGTAAATAAAACCAGAAACTTTCTAAAAACATGATTTTTATTCTTTTAGGAAAAAGAAAAACATTCACATAGCATCTCTCTTAAGAGTTAACAGTTCTAATAATTTTATGCATTATAGAACTGAATATAAATAGAAAAATCTTGTAAGATTACTAAAATTACATAAAGAATTAAAAAATAATAAAAACAATTTTTTCCCCTGTATCTGATCATTAAATTATACCAGTTCAAGGAAAAATTTGTGAAAATAAATAAATCTTACAAAAAAATTTCTATTAATTGTCACCTCTAAGCAGAAACTTTTATAAATATTTTCCATCGGGAAAAATTTAACTAAAAATCATGACAAGAAAACAGTAAAAATCATGAAGAAAAGCAGCTAAATTATTAAATCCTAAAATTTATGAAAATTAATAATGTAATAATCCAAAATTGCAAGAAACTTTATAAAATGTGCTTAAATAAATTTTTACAATCTTTTAACCAATAAAAATGTTTTAAAACACTATTATGACATTTATTTTGAAATCAGTTAAATTTTCAAATGGAAATCAAAATCAATGAATTAGAAAATACAGCTTAAAATTATTGGATATATTCAAGGGTAAGGAAAAGAAAATTTTAATAGCTTGACAGCAGACATAGAGAGTATAAAATGAGCCACATATAATATGTACAACTTTTTATTTCAAATTCTAGATGCAATATTGGTAAACTTGATGCATAAAAGCACATTTATGCCAATAAAAAAGTAAGAAAATAAACTTATCATATTCCTCGGTGCTTTTCTAAACTATACAACTCGCACATTTTGTCTCTAGAGTTTTGATAGAATTTGCATGAAAAAACAAGATTGAATATTGATAAAAGGTTTCTTTAATAGCAAAAAATAGACCATCTGAAAATTACGAATAATTAGGAGGTAACAATGAATTATACTGCAATTAATAATTTGATAATTAAATATTGTTAACAGTATAAATATTTGTTGAGTTCCATTTATAAAACAAAAATAAACACTAATTGCATTCACATTTTACATCAAGGATATATTTATAAAAGAAATCAATATTCAAAAGTTTTGTACATATATATATATATATATATATATATATATATATATATATATATTGAAAAATAATGAGATTAATAGATTACAAACTTTTAGATGATTTTATTTTCAGCTTCCATTTTTCATTTTCTGGTTCCTTGGGTAAAGGTTTCAGCTCCACACAATGAACAGGATCTCTAAAATTCAATTCCAAATTGCTTTATTGGTTAAAAAAAATTATACAACTGTCTTTATATGCCACATAAAAATTATCAAAAACTTGCATGATTAATAATATGCTCAGAATTTTTTTCAAAACATCTATTATGGAAATAGGTGAAAAGTTACAATATTACATAATTTCAAAATGTTGGATGAAATTTATTAATAAACCATAAGTAAAGTTTAGAAATATAGTATATTATTTTTATTGCATTATTTATATCATATATTATTCAGTCGAAGGTACATTTAGAAATATTACACTTCTTTTCAAAACTTTATTTCTCAAAGAGAAACAAAGTATATAAACTTAATATTTAAAAGTATCTTTTGAAATCTTGAAACTCAAACAAATTTTTTGTTATATTTAAATTATAATTATATATTAAATTGCAACATTAAATATAAATTCATATTAAACTATATCATTCTGTTTTTAATGCTGAGATGGGGAAAAAAAAAAAAAAGGCCTACAGATTTTTTGCATTCTTTTTATTAAGCTGATGATGAGTAACAAAAAATAATATTTAACAAGTCTTCTTTAAATAATACGACACAAATATGATTTGAAAAAGAAATTAATCATCAAAAAAAAAAGTAAATACATAAAGTTTTATCTAAAATCACAAAATAATAATTATAATAAAAATGTCTAAATTCTTTATGTGTTACAAAAAAAAAATCTACAATATTTATGTATTTTAATAAAGGCATATAACAATGACAACTACATGCATAATAAATAGATACATCCAATACAAATGTATGAATATTTTTTAAAAATCTAAACACAAATAAAGAAATAATTTACTTGGTACTTGTCAACCGGACTGGAGGAGCAGGAGGTTTCTCCTCCATCTCATCAAATGTGTGCATTCTAAAAAATTTTAATTTTTTTTTTAATTTATTACATTATTACATTTAATAACTAACAGGGGTCATTCAACACTTTTTACCACTAAATATACCTCTTTGATAGTCTATACATTAAAATGAATTATCCTAAAAATAAATTCTTGTTATAATCAAATGACCGATAAAATTTTAAGCATGTAAGAAAACCCATACATAATTTTAAGTAAGTTAAATTTATTTTGAAAACATAAGTACAATTATTACATATGGTTACAAAATTTTAACTTAACATAATATAAGAAAGTCAATAAAAGAAAATATCACATTATGTGTGAGTGATATCTGTTGAAAACAAATAATAGAATAATTTTGCCTAGGTGCAAATATATTTTGCTAATTATTTATCAGATAAATTTTTTTTTGAAATAATATATTCCAGTTATTATTAGAGTGATTAATTAACCGTTCAATTTCAAAGACTAAAATATTAATTTTTAAATTTATATAGATATTTCAATTACTTTTAAAATGCTTTAGATCATTTACATCTTAAAATAAATATACAATTAAAAATATCCGTTATTAGATTGCTTTCTTAAATAATTCAACATCAAGAAAAAAACTCTTCAAACTGAACTAAGAATATTAAGGAAAATTAATATACATACTTTCTATCTGTATGCTTTTTTCAATAATAAATGAAAGAAAATCTATACATTTATGAACTATTTCAATAAAATATTTTAGATAGTCATATAACTGATGCATCATCAAACAAATGTCTTTGAAGCTAAAAAATGAATTATGAAACATTGCTTTGCTGAATCCTATCTCTTTATCACTTCAAATGCAAGAGAATTTACAAACTCAGAATATAATATATATATTTTTTTATTTTTCAATTTATACTTTTTGTGGGTAACTTTTTTCACATTAAATATAACAGCTTAGACGTTATGAAAACTTATTACTTTTAAAAGTATTAAAACAAATTCATAGACAAAAAGCAATTAGAACAAAGTAATGAAATAACTTTCATAATTTAATTTAAAAAGTAAGAAAATATAAAAAAGAAAAAAAATTAACAATTACAGAACGTAATATTATTATTTTGCAAACAAACACCATGATACTATAATCATAAAAATTTATTTAATTTAAGGAAACAATAAAATTTTTAATTAATAATGTAATGACATAAAGCAAAGAAAACGCCCAATACTTGGATAATGAGAATGTTGTATGCAATAACGGTGCTTCGGCGGAGCCGAACTGATTGTCCGCCGATTTGCATTCGCAAAATTGACATGTGTGCGAGACATTCATGAAAATTTTTTTTAATTCACCTAATATCAAACTGATCAATTTAAATTTCACTTATAATTAGTTATACGAATAACTTCACAACAGCACAAACTTCATGATTCAGAGCATGCGTTGCAAATACTTAAGTTTTTATTTACACGCCAGACTATTTATTTTTATTGTTTAATGTTTTGATAGTTATTATTACAGTTTCAACTTATAATATTTTGAAACGAATCGAAAACTTAGGAGCGATCGATACAGTGATAGTATATATAGAAATCGATTAATTGGCATTAAATGCTCAATTAATTATTTGGATTATTTATATTCATAATAAATATTTTTTTGAAAAATGAAATTAATACAATAGGAAAAAAAATATAAAAAATTCCAATTGAAAACATTTAGATTTTTCTGTTGAAAATAGATTGCGAAATCTTCGGAAATTATATCGAAAAATGGATTCGCATTTTTCTCTCTCGATATTTCTTCATCAAATATTTAAGCAGTCAAATAAAAAAATTGACAGTTGTGTATTTTTGTTTTTATCAGGCAATGTAAATAATTTCATATGTTTAAGAAATGAATCTAAAAAAATGTCAATTACCAATTATTTGAAAATGACAAAAAAATAGTCATGTGATGTTTGTATTAAAAGAGCCAAGTGAGATTGTGATAAAGATTATTGGGTATTAACTATTAACAACTCCCATATTACATGGTAGCAAGATTAGAATAAAAACATTTCTTTAAAAAATTCAAGAAGGAATTAAGCCTTGCAGCTCTTGGGTAATGCAAGCTTTAGAAGTATTGTATTGTCTCTATTTTACATATTCAGCCCTAAATAGAGGTAAAGACAGAAGGGTAAATAGAGGTAAAGACAGAAGGGGTTTCTTTTAAACTTCTCTTTCAGAACTTATTTGTGATTATATATATCAATAATATACTCATTATTTTTATACAATTTTTTTTTATTTATTTGAAGAAAATGAAGAAATAAAAGTAGAGTTATGGTAAGAACAAATCCACAGAAGAACGTATTAACAACAAATATTAAAATTCTAGCAATGTATTTTAATATTTGGTGATAAAATTCGTTCTCATTTGGAACTAGTAATGTATTCTACAGTATTTGATGAAAATCACATTTTGAACTAGAATGTATATTTATAATTACATATAGCGCAAAATAAATAAAAGCGTTACGTAAATGTTTTAATTATGTTAAACAGTAAAAGCGACATGTAATACAAATGAGCAGAATTTTCTCATGTGCTTTTTGGGACTTGACATTTATACGTTATAGAATACAGCATCCTGTAACGTGCCTGCTTGAAAAAAAGGGTCAAACATAAATAACTACCATGTTGAACTAAAATTCAAGTCTGGACTATTCTATCACCCCCGGAATCCGAATCAAGGATATGCTTACTATCCATTGCTATACTATGTCACTACTAAGTCACGATGACTGTTGTAAGATATCTTTCTGTGATTTTCTATGCTTATTGATTATAGCATAATGTTACGACTGATAGTATAATGTCTTTCAAACTAAGCTTTTATCCTTAAGCATAATTTGTAAATTGCCAATCCAAATTCACTATTTCCTATAAAACAAAAATAGAGGATAGAAATGTTATGCGTTCAAAAGAATATCTCGTTCAAATATACTTGTTTATAGAATGAATAAGTCAACACAATTTTAAAATATTATATTTTTATGGTACAAAAAATTAGTCTTTTTTTTTTCTCATTTGCTTGAACGTATTTAGCTAGGATTTGACGCGAGTCACCTCTTAAAACTATTTTTTTAGTTAATTCTTTTAATATGCATAAAAGCAGCTTTGAAGTATTAAACATTTCGACAAAATAAAGAGAAAATATTTGAAGCGGGTCTCCTACAAGAGTTTCTATATTTCGCATGTAACGAATTAAATTTGAAAGCAATTTTTAACAAAACGATACAAAAAAAAATTACAACAATTTTTCATTACAATCAAATTTCTAATACTAAGTGTGCCATAGCTGTTGATTAGTCAACCAATTGAGGGGAAAAAATAAACTGATTTGGAAATATGTAAAACAAAGAGCCAGATTTCCATTTGAATTTCGAATATCCTTATCAATAGAAAATGCTTAACAGCATTGTTACGATATCTTCACGATATTGGCCGGAATTCAGAATATCTAACAACTTTGTGGAGACGTCGTAAAATATATTTATATCAATAGGACTATTACTGTTATAAGTCGAATGAAAGTACTATTAAATCACCCTTAAAGTGGTGAAACAAATCTCGGATTCCCCAAACTTGACGAGTCGTTAGGTAGTTGTCTACTTTACCTATTTGGTAATCCCGTACTGGTTGAAAATATCTTCTATTGATTTTTTTAAATAAAAGGATCGTGCTTTTAAGATTAAACTTCGGCATTTTGGTAACGACTTGACTTTATTAATTTCCTCTGAAATTTTTAGAAAAATAATATCAATAAATTTAATTTAAAGGTAACAATAAAAAATATTTCATTCTAAAGTCAAGTTTTCCAGGTTTAACATATGAAAAATTTTCACCCTCACATTTCATTAGAAGTATTTTGTATCTTTAAAAAAAAAATCGGATTTGAAATACAACTGGTTACTGAAAAATCTTAGGAGATTCTTATTCAAATGGCATTCCAATGAAAGAACCAGAATTATATTTCGTATTTTTTCCACAGATACTATGATCACAAAGTCTCATTAGATGTACTTTTATAATGAAATATACATTAATTAAAATAATTCAATTTTGTTCTCCAACTTGACGTTTTTTTTTTAATTCGAAATGAAAAATTATTAATATCTTTCCTTGTGCTAATTTTTTTTTTCGGAACACTGTAGTTGCATCCATCTCAAGAAATTTCAGACTGAAAAATCAAGAATTTTTATCTTGTTTTAAGCACTCTATACAACTATTTTTAACTTATGTACAGAACGTATAAAACTATTTAAAACTTAACATATGTTTTAATTATTTTTTTAATTTTTAATAGATTAGATATGTGTTAGAATTCCGAGACAGATAAACGAGGAGCAAATATTCAAGATATTAATTAGTAAAAAATATTAAATACATTAGTTTTTACTTGGGACTGAAAAAAAAGCAGAATTTATCTAAAAGTTTCTTAGAGATATACATTTTTCTAAAGATATTACAAGAAACCCGTATTTTGCAATAAAATCTACTTCACTACCTGTTGTAACTGAATTTAATGACCATAAATTTTAAAAAGTGGCACTTAGTATCCAAAAAAATGGCAATTTTCTTATTCTTGAAAGCACTTTTTTTAAGCATATTTCTATTAAAATGTTCTAACCTTAGCCTTCATTTTTACTTTTTCGTAGAGAAAATAATGTAATCG
Source organism: Argiope aurantia (assembly GCA_026543865.1). NCBI lineage: Eukaryota > Metazoa > Arthropoda > Arachnida > Araneae > Araneidae > Argiope > Argiope aurantia. The sequence continues at coordinate 19,350 of JAPMOR010107823.1, read as the reverse complement.
TCAAAAAACTAGACTTTAGAGATTTTTGCTAATCTTCACATTTTAGATCTTCCTGAATCAGGAAAACAATTTTGAAATTATGTCTGTCTGTCTCTTTGTTAATATGATAACTTAAAGCCGCTTTGATCTACAAAACTGAGATTTTGTATGTGATCTTTATACCAAATTTATAGATCCAACTTAGAATATAATCCATTTAAAAGAAGTTTATCTATTTGTCTGTCCAACTGCAAGTGAATACAATAACTATACAGTAAAAACAGTTAGATAGATAAAATTTAGTATAGCTTTAACATCTAAAATATAGATTCGTTTCAAATTTTGAACTAAATCCTACAAAGATTTGACCATTTGTCTTTTTGTGCATTGGCAAACATACTAACTCGAATCTCAAAAATCTAAATAAACGAAAGTGGACATGAGATTCTGTTACTAAAATCATAGTTCTGTGTTAATTTTTTTTGTTTCAATCAATGGAAAAAAGGCGTCCAAAATTCATGTTCAAGTTCCTTCATTATATTCCGAAGTACAAAATGCTGATGTGCGGGATTGCGATATTAAAAATTTGAACACTCTTGGAGTTTATTGCTTATCATCTCGATTAGGAAGTGCGATGGGAAAATTGCTTTTTCTAATGGGTTCACTGGGAAAGTATTTTTGCTAATTATTCCTAGTTATTAACTGGAATAAATAATAATGTAATAAAGAGAATATTCAAAATTAAATGTGGAAATGCAAAGTAACTTCGAATCGAACGAAATTTCGTAATAAATTTTGTTATAATAAAATGCCAAAAACTTTTTTAGAAATCGCATGCTATAAATCCTATAAATCTGCTTGGAGAATTATGATGTGCAAGATGAAATTATTTAAACAACCGTTCGATACTACTAAATTTTCCTCAAGAATTTTTTGCAAAAATGTTAGTTTAGTTTAAATTATTATTATTTTGAATTAGTCATTCTCAGATAATCGTCTAATCTCTTCTAAAAGAAATAATGGAAACAATTGTAACATTCCAGTGAACATTGTTTTCATCTACAGTGCAATGTATGAAATCCTCTCGTCAAAGTTTTTCGATTTTTAAATGTTTTGACTTTTTGATAAAGAAGGTGAACTTTGCAAATTTGATAAAGAGAAAAATGAAATGTTTACTCCATATTTTGCAATTATATTATTTCTGGCGATATATATTATAAATTTTTAAACATAATACTTTGAAAAATGTTACCAGTATGACAGCAAGAGTTTCCCAAATTAGAGGCGAAATTAATCTCATTCAATATTCCAACTCTAGATTGCAAGCATCGACAAATGAAGTATTACAGCATTCCACTCAATTAGTGTAAAAGAAACGCAGAGTTTGAATAAAATTTGAGGAAAAAAAGTAAATAATTTTTAACTTTAACCAGAATTTCAGCTTTTGATTTCTTACCCAATCAGTATTATTTTGCCATTTATTCGCGAATTAAATACCAATAAATCAGAGCTGATGACTGGTTTGTCGATTGAGAATTGATAGCGCAAAGACCGGATATGATCATATTACACGAAATCTAAGCTTCAGATTAGCATATTGACTGCGAGGCGTTCTACTAATTATATGATCTCTTCTCTGCTAAAGTTAGGAGGTAAAAAAGAAGGGGTCATCTAATAAGATAGATTCTCCGAAATATAGGAATAAACCATGACAGTGAAAGTGTTAAAAAAATTCTGTGATAAAGTCGTAGAGTTAACATTAGCATTTCGGAGGAAAAATATTTACTCAAAAGGCAAAAATTCATAATAAAGTCTGAATAAATCAAGTAATCTAAATGAAGAAAAGGTTACTTATCACAAGAAAGTTAAAATAGAATAACTAATGCAGTCAAAATATTTATAAAAGTTGAATATTTAAGAAATTTTTTTTTAAAGTAAAAAAAAAAAATGTCGTGTAATTAAACATTACAAAATGCTTCAAAACAAACACTAAATTCCATTTAGTCAAGTATGATTATCTTCCTATTTTTAAGTTATACAAAGAATCATTTTGGATTTCATAATTTGGATGCATTACGAAAGCTATTGTATTCTGTAATTTTAAAGTTATGAAGATACTACTAGAGCCAGTGCCTTTTCCGATTTCTTCCGTGTAATAGCATAAGTTTGGGTATAAGCATACATAGGCAAATAAGCTAGATATGAAGCTAGAAAGCTAGCATACTCATTTAATCTTTAGTGAAAAAAGAACTCGAAACCACGATCCTCCTGTCCCAAGAGCAAAGAGGGCCAATGGTGCCTTTAGAATGTCTTCAAAATAGACATTTGCTTTTTCCTCTGAATTCCCCCCCCCAACATATATTAGGGATTTAGTTTTTTTTAAGGGTACTATAAAATCGTTTGAAATGGTTGGTCAGGACTCGTTTGTCGAAAAGGGGAGATTTCTTCTGGAATTGTTTCTTTATACATTTGATTCTATTTACATCATCTATTCCTATTTCTGTATTGATTATCCGACTAAATATGATTTCTTGGCATAAATTCAGAGTTTGAGGAAAATTATTTTGGGTGATCATTTCTTGTGGGATCATTCGAAGTCAGTTCCGAAATCAAACTCAATTTAGCAGTATACTTTTAACAAAAGATACAGACTAAAGCTCAAAGTGTAGTTTCAATGGATAACTTCGAAAAAAGTAGAAGTATATGGGATGACTTTGCAGAAAAGAAATTAGTGAGGTCACTTAATGTCACACACATTATTGGTAAAAGCATTTTCTGTCAAATAAAAGATGGGAATAGGAGATAATGGAGTAAAATTCTTCTTGTAATAAAAAAAGTCTAAAAAATGGCTTCTTTAGAAAAATTGTTTTCTTTTATTACTCACTTCAGGTTCAAATAATTTTGTTTTATGATTTCAAAGGTCAGTGTTGGTCATATTGTGCCAAAAGCTTCAAGGAACAAGTTTCTTCTTTGTTTCAGGAAGAGCAAAATAATTTTCTGAGTTCTACATGTACAAGCAGTTGCTGTTAAATTCCCTGTGTGGGCATTTGATGCCATTTGGAAACGCTCAAAGTCATTGCGAAGATAATAGCCAACTTACCAACAATTGAAGAAAGTGATCTTTTTAATTTCTTGCACTTATGGACTACGCCCTTTTTTGCCTTACGGATTAACGATTTAAATAGCTAATCGAGATAACTGATAATTTAGGAATCACAATGCACCACTAGATATCATAGTGCCCATCAACGCACAATGCATGGAAATTTAGCGACTTAGGGAAAAACAAATAGATCTGCTTCTCATCCCTTCGTCAGTCATCGAGGGAGGGAAACGATAATGCACCATGTTGAGATGAGGATAAACCAGAATGAAGAAACCAGGTCGCATCTAAAAACCTGTGAGTGTTGTCTCCCAAAAATTTTCTCGCTTTCTCTCTATTACACTTGTCATGCCAGAGAACGCCTTAAATGACATTGCCGTACAGTAGCTACGAAATATTAACTTTTGGCGTTAATTTAGCATTTTTATTGAATCTAACGTGTCGTCCTTGGAGAGTTATTTAGGGATTGATACCTGGCATGTGGTAAATAGTATCCGAAAATCGGATTTGTGCTTTAGACGTGTATTTTCTAACCAACTTAAAAAGAAATTTGACACAAAATGCACTTGTGGTCACAAAATCATATACCTAATTTGATATATTTAAGTCACTGCGTTTTTTTTAATTATTGGATTAACACATTTCTAAAAGTATAGACCGACAGACAGTCAATCCCTCGTTGGATTTGAGTCAAAACTTGACAAGAGTCTATACTACAGATGTTAAATCTGAGTACAGAATTTTATCTATGTAGTTTTTTTCGTTTTAAGTTATTTAAACAGCGGGCAGATGGAATTCCTCTGAACAGATTTTATTCAAAATATAATAAAAGCTGCAAATTTAGTGTAAAGGTCGTATACCAAATTTCAACCATCTAGCTCAAAGTGTTTTTGAGTTATCTTTGTCACAGACAGACAGATGGGTATTTTCGAAAAAAATATATTTTTCGCACTGATGGAAGGCTAAAATGTGGAGATTCGTCAAAATCTCGAGTTCGAATTTTTTGACGATTATTACACTTTCTCTATACTACGTATAGGAGAAAGTAAAAAAGGCGGCTTTAATGGGAATTTCATATAGATGAAGACAAGTATAAATACACGATAATCAGCGATAAGCGTGGATTTGAGATTAATTCATCTATTTCTTTTAACAGTAATTATATTTCAGAGATTCGAGGGGGTTCACTGAAGTGATTCAGTAATAAAAATAAATAGGACGTAGTATTTTTGCACCTTTTTCGTCCTATTTGTCTTTAAAAAATGAGTTAAATGCATTAATATTTTGCCTTCTTGACGTTCACCAATGCTAGGACTTTGAATATCTATGACATACTTCCTTTCCTCGTTGCTACTCCAAAATATCCCTGATTAAAAAAATTAAAATAAGGGACTTGTTAGATATCAATTCTAATTTTTTTACTTCCTAACCCCTTTAACTTAAAGTAGAAGCTAAGCAGTTTGGCAACTTACATAACTGCCGTTATGTAAGTTGCCAAAACTACGCATGCACCAAATACTAGATGATTACGTCACATGCATTCTATATGATTGAAGATCCTTCCAATGCTGTTGCTAACTTTCTTTCATGTTCTTAGCTAAAAAAAATTCTGGAATGTCTTCGAGTGTGTGTTGGCTGTACAGATAAATGCTTTTGATGTTTTGAAATATTCGCTGTGTATATCTCCAACAGAACTTGTAAACAGAAATTCAACTTTTTCGGTTTATAAAATTAACAGAAATATAGAAAAAATCAATAAATGAAGTGAAATGAAATGCACGCAAAAAAAATTTAATCTAGAATAATGAAAGTAAGCAGAAGGAATATGTGCAGCGGGAAAAAATCAAGGGAAATGAGCAAGAAAGATCGAAATGCAATAACATAAAAAAAATGGCGGCAATGTAACCCCAAACAAAGCACCACCGAAAAATTGCCAATTTCGCAAGGCGCCAAATGACTGTATTTCAAAGCTTAGCCCTAAGTATTTCTGAATGTGTGGTATAAAAAATGGTTTTGTAGTTATTTTGATGATTTCTAAATATTTTTTTTATATCTGTTTGATGTTACATTACATGCTCATGTCATATCGGGTAGAGGCTAGACTTAAGTTTAAAGCTAATTTTTCCTCTTGGATGTTATGCCACGGGCATCGCTGTGCGGGTACTGCTAGTTTTAAAGTAAATAAACAAGGAAGCTGTGATTTTGAACCTCATATTTATACAGATTTATGAAAGTTTATTGATTGTTTTTCAAAATCAGAATGGAATTGTATGGTCAGAGTGAGTTAATAAACATGCTTAGCCATTTAATTTTTTGATTCATTGATTCATAATATACTATCGTAATTTTTGGATCGGGAAATACAGAATTTAATAGCTACCTTTTATTAGTATGATATACGAAATAGTTTTTAGTTTAATATATTCTTTAGAAGATGTAACGATAGCAAAACAATTACAGAATAACAGCTTTTATAGCAATATAAAAGATTATTTTTCGTACTGTACGGGAATTCCTATGTGAAACATGTAATATACAAATTTCACTTATGATGATTTTAAATATTAAGATTACCAGCAGTTTGTATCATTTTGAGAACAAAATTGTGTCCCTAATTTCAAAGGATGTCGACAAAACAATACTTTGCTTGATGATCTGAGGAATCAATATTTTCTGCTCATTAGGATATTTTTTTGAATACATTCCCAAACTATAGAACGATTATAATATTAAACCTGAATACAGATGCTTATTATTAAGCTTGTATCAAGAGCATATGAACAATTCTATTTAGCAATATTTTTAGACGGTTAGTTATTAATGGATTCACCTTCCGGAGTGAGACCATAAACACTCTTTACCATTTAAAAAATTTATTGAAAGAAACTGCAGAGGTTTTTAAAGCAACAAATTTATTTAACATAAAAGATTAAATAAATTCTACCCAATACTCTGTTGTTAGAGTTTATATAATTATAGTAGCTGACCCTGCCAACTTCATACTGTCTAACAATCAATAAACAGTTTAGTTATACCATTTATAATTCAAGAACGATCAATATTTGACTTTAATCATATTTGACTTATTATAATAATATAAGGGGAAAAAATTCAATAAAACTACAAAAATAAGTATATGAATGGCTTGTCGGAAAGATATTTTCTTTATTCAATTTATATATACATTCGGATTTATTCTCTTGGGTCAAGCACCTTCTGATATACAACATTTTTTATTTTGTTATCAGGTGCAAGAACAAATAAAGCGGATGGTTTATCAACACGTGACCTTACCACATATAATTGACCATGGAAAAAAACATGAGTTTTCTAGATTCAGACCACAAACACTCAATGATTGGTCTTGTGATTTGTTAATCCTCATCGCGAAGGCAACGCGAATTGGAAATTGAATTCGTTTAGACTCAAAGGACATATCGCTTGGGATCATGGGAATACTCGGAATGAGAACTTCCTCGTCTTTGAATTTTCCTTTGAGTATAATCGCGTGAGTCACATTAATCATCAGTTTTTTTAAATCACCAAACGCGTTCCATTGCATAGTTTTGGTTGGTTAAGATTTCGAAGCATCATGGCCACAGAGCCAACTTTCAGCTGTAAATTGTGCGGTGGTAAGCCAGGCACATCCAAGGAGTTTAAACATTCAGATGGACAGTTGGTGACTTCGTCTTCGTTTGCTAAACAGTCAATAGATTTGAATGAATACAGAGTACCAACGATTTCATTCTGAATTACGAAGTTTAAGTCATTCACATCTTTGTTCTTAGCCGCCAAAATTGTTCGCTCATTCAACCGTTTGTGATTTTTGTGGTTATCAATGGCGTTCATGAACACTTTGTTGATGATGTCATCTTTCGAGGAAACGAAATTGCAAAAATTCCGAGGGAATGAAATTAATCCGCTCGATTCGTCGACAGGAACACGGCCATTACAGATAGTCAACAATTTCTTGGAGAAATCTTCAGCAGAGGGATCGTTCAGTAATGCAGCTCTCATGTTTCTTGTCAGTTGAAGCTTCTTCACATAGCGCCATAGATTTAATGATGTGAGGCAAGCGTTTATTTCATCGACAGCAGTCGATCTTGGAATGACTGACAGTGTTTGGCGGAAATCGCCAGACAGTAAAATCATTGCGCCTCCAAAGCATCTCGAGTCATTGCGCAGATCTTTCAATGTCCGGTCAAGTGCTCCCAATGCGCGTTTTGCGCTATCGTGCATTCATCCTATATGATGATTTTAGATGGTACTAAAATTTTGGCCATTGCGGACTGTTTCGAAATGCTACATGTCACTTGTTCAGAATTTTGTAGGTTTAACGACAACTTTGCCGCTGAATGATCCTTACGGCATCCTTCCAACAATGTGGTCGCTATGCCAGAAGAAGCAACAGTATGTCCGATCTCGCACGAACAGTGGCCAAAAGCAATTATATGAGGAATGTCTTCCCAGTTCCAATAGGACAAATAAGCCATAATTTTCATCATCAATTGCCTTCATTAATGTATCATACACTTCCTTCTGTTGGGGGATCAGCAGGGGTATATTCATTTGAACTGATTGGTCTAATTAATGTCGATCATATTCACATTCATGTTCCAATTCTCGATTAAACGCGTCGTTCATTCCCCGATCTGGAGCTGGCACTCCTAACTTCACTAATAAACTGCCGCACATGAGATAACACATGTCTTCAATAAACACCACAGCTTGGTTATGCATCTCCGCATTTACCTCAATATCGAGATTTCTTGAATTTACACGAATTCGATGCAAAATGTTTTCTGAAATGTTATGCTTGTATTTGTTCCATAGGCCATGCGGATTGGATGGGAAGCATGTCAAAAAGATGATAGCATATAATGTGCCTATCTGACTTGGAGATGCAGAAATAATTGCTTCAGCCATTGTCGTGTCCCAATGATTATTGTTTTCAAACAAATTGAGCTCTTGACATGCAGCACGAAATGTTGGGCACACTATACCATTAACAGTTCGTAGTGATTCAAATGATGTTGGCCTTCGAACATTCACCAGTAACAACCGCAAATAGAAGCATTCCTCATTCTTCGGATGAACTGTATAAATACGACCAAGAGCATCAGTATAACGCACATACGGATGACCAGGAACCACATCTTCTTGGTTCCGAGGTTGAAATTTGTTCGATGAAGCGTTCCAAGTGTAATAACGTGACATCTCTGAGTAAAGCAACGTTCGGGCAAACGGATCGCTTTGGCAAATCGCAAAGAAACTCGTCAATGTTGTTGCCTGAGGGGCTTCAACGTTCGACGCGGTGAAATAAACTCGCTGCCCATTCTCCAGATGCACCGTCAAAAGTACAACAATGGGATGACGTTCATGATTAGGGAATGAGAATATATACCAAATCGCCTCATTGCAGTTCACATATCGACCAAATAGGTAGCTGGTAATTTTATCGTTAATATCGGTGATTTGGATGCCAAAAACCGCCAAATCGCCAAACCGTGGCAGTCCAAGATTAATTTTTCCCCTTGAACTTTTATGATATTTTAATGGTTATTCTGCTATTGAGGCTGAGACGAATCCAAAAAAACAAATATCATTAAAAGCGGAACAGCCGTTCTTGAGTTATAAATGGTATAACTAACACGATTTACGACTTTGTTTCATTAATATAGATTATATAATCTATATTAATAAAACATTATATAATGTTTTATTAATATAGATTATATAAACACATAATTATATTTGATTATACTGAAAATCAATGTTACAACGTTCTTTTGCCATCCATTTCAAGACTAATCACATGCTTATGCTTTGCCGATTGCATCTGCTTGTTAAATTATTTAAAAGACTACGCAATTTCTTTGAATAGTAACTGCGACCTCAGTTAAGATCTACATTGCTTGAAAAAAAAATTGTATGGGTTTAAAGCGTAAAGCACGCACGCAATCCCCTTAGCAGCATGAGTGGAGGGATAAAGGTTGAACTATGAAAAAATATGCACCAATTTTGTAGCATTTCATAAAGTTGTATTAGTTTATTTAATACTAAAGATGCCCGAAACTCCATCAAAGAACACTACTGACATATATTCACCAGACAGCTCAGCTGTAAAGATTGTATAGACCAGGGGATCACCAGATAATTGCAAGGTAACCTAAGTATTAAGTTACTTTGATGATGGAAAAGAGGACACTGAATAAGACGAATACTCCTTAAAAAAATCCAAATACCTATCTTGGTTTAAGCGAAAAGCGAAAGCACACAACTAAATAATGAGAAACATCTATTCAGAAAGTTGGGAGACACATTGTGAAAATATCTACAAGTCCATCAATTTGAATATTGCTCTAGAAATTTATAGATAACCAATTTTTCATATTTATACATGACTTCTGATGGCGCTTGGATACAGATAACATGGCTAATAATGGCATGATGTTCCCAACTAATGATGCCTATACACGAGTATAAAATGAGAAAAAAAAATGTTTGCCACTCTTTCTATACTAATTTCCGTAGATTTATCTGTTTATTTTTTCCAATTCTTCAAATTACGAAGGGATATTATGAGCATTTTGCAGTTACGGCAGATAATATAAATAATAATAGCCGAAGGGCACATATCAATCTTGCAGCAAATACTTAGTCTTGATACTAATTTCTCTACATGAAAAAAAGAAAAAGCTAAATTCAGATTATATTTAACGCGTTCACTGCCAAGATTCATGCTAATGTCTACAAAAATGTTTACTTCTTTGCTTCTCTTAACAGTAGTACAGAAGAGAACATAATTAGTGTAAATCGGCGACGATCGGTGAACAACTTGTTAAAACAAGGAGACAAAACAAAACATAGGCGTGTTTTACTTGCATTAAATTCTACGCGGACTGAGGACCTTTGATGTTACCCGAATATGGGCGACACAGCAGTCAACGTGTAAAAAAAGCGATAGTGTTTTTAATTATATGCAATAAATTACTATTTAAAACTGAAATTTTTGAGAGCTAACCAATACTCAATCAGTATATTGATTTCAGACATTATGAAATCGTCGCTGAAAGCAACATTGCTTTTTGGAAATCGACTCTTTCTAGTATTTGACATTTAGAAAAGTGCAACTAAAAACCGGTAGCTTTGGCGAAATCGATTGCATTGCATTATTTTTTTGTCTTTAAACTTTTTCTAAACTGATTTGTAGCAACTTTATAGAGCAATGGTATAAATGTATCCTAACAGGACACATTTGTATCAGCCGAACCTCATAGGCTTGAAAATTCAGAATTTAAAACCCGATAATTACACAAGTACAGGCTATCATTAGAATAATGGAATTGGCAAGAAACTAATAATTTGATTTGTATACAAAGGCGAGTATATGGAAGCTCAAATTGATTAATTGGCAATTATTAACGAAATTCAAGATTCTTCTATCCAACAATTAATCGAATACATTATATCAATGAAGATGTCTTCTGAATTTACCGACCAGACATTTTCGGGCTTATTGCTAGCCATTTGAAAAGTATACAATTACGTCATATGCACACAATTTGATAAAATTATGAATTTTTTATTTTAGACCTTCGAATGTCAAAATACGCATAACACAAACATTCTAGAAACTTTCAAGAGCTGGAACATAGAAAATGAGACAATATAAATATCCAAGCTGATAATAAAGGCGTGTGTGTCTGCGGACATGTGTGTTTTGGTGTTTTACAGATTAGATTAACTTATCAACAGCGACCAAATTTGGAACATATACACGTTGGAAGGTAGAAATGTGCACATTGAAGCGATTATTTTTACTTAAAAATAAAGCTGAATTTTTTGCGACTACCCTCGAAAACATGGCATAAAAATAATTTTTTCACACTGTTAAAAAAAAAATCGAAAATTATATTTTTAATGAATCTAATAGTGCAAAATTTGCGATAATTTTTTTAATAACATTTTTATTTTTAGCAATAGATTATATTGTTGCCCTGAAATCCAAACTGTTTTCATCGTTTAGAATATTTAATCCCTGGATTTTCTTCCCTTGTTGAGATATAAAGAAGGATTCTTTAATATTTGTGCAATCTACAAGATAAAAAGTGAATTGGCAATGAAAAGAATTTAGAAGATAGATTAACTAGATATTTACCTTTTTAATAGCACCATAATATCATGGGATTGGTCTATTAGAAAAGTTCATGCACAACGCAATGTGCACAACATATACCAGATAATTAATATGACTAATGTCTGAAAATTCATAGAATTGTGTATATGTATATGAATATAACTAACGATTTACTTGAAATGAATAAACAAGATTCCAGAGAAATCTAATTGTCAAAAGCGACTATAATAAAAGCAAACACTGATACAGATACTAAACAACATCAACTGTTTATTAAGCCTATTTTTTGTATAAAAGTACAAAAATGTTACGCCACAAATTTCGTCGAACTTCGCTATTTAACATCCGATTGTAATCTAAGAGTTCTTCTGAGGAATTTTAATTGTGACCTAGGAAAAAAAAAATTAATAATTAGGAAAAAAAAAAAACTTTAAAAACTTATGTTTATACTTTTTAACAAATCAAAAGAAAACCAAATATAAATTACTGAAGATAAAATTTTGAAACACGAATGAAACTTACGGTTTTAATTTCGCAGTAAGCTTTCAAAGCATCAGTGCCACTGAAAAAGAAGGAAAGTCTGTTACAATCAAATCAAAAATTTTTAAAAATGCATAGACGATTCAATCTATTGATGCCAAGTATGTGTAAAGAGATAATTTCTCTTAATTTTCACTGAGTCATATATCCTAGTCTAATAGTAGGAATCCAAATTTCGATTTTAATTCTCATTTATTTGTGAATTGTTTTTTCAGTTGTGTCGGTTCACCTAACAAACAAAATAAGCTGCATCATTTCGAATTAGAAATTCACAGTGTATTGTGCAAATTATTTGTGTATCGTTCATATCACACTTTTAAAAGTCTTTCTTTTACTACTGGAAATAATTATTTTGCGTTTACATTTTCTTCGATTATTCTAATATTCAGAGCCTTAAACTAAAACCCCTTTTGTTTTCTTACTCGAGAACTCCGCCCTTTCATCTGGAAGTTTTTTTTTTTTTTTTTTTTTTTTTTTACATCGGTAGTTCTGCCATCCTTTAATGAAAACTCAAATGAATTTTCTTTATTCTTATTATTCAAAATTTAACTTCATTAAAAAACTATTCACAATTTTGTTTTCATTTCAATATTATTAGATGGAGTCTGAGGCAAATTTTATTCAGATTCTTCGTATTAATAAATTTAATTAAATAGGTTAAAATACTTTAATATTAATAAATTTGTTGCATTATCAGATTTTTTAAAAACTTTTATAAGCTAATTAATAAATATATAATTGTATGGAAAAGTATTTATACTTAAGTAGAAAGAACCAGACGCAGTTTGACACAAGAGTTAAAAATTCAATATTCAAGCATGAAACTTGAAATCTTTTGTATAAAACTAGCATAACCTGAATAAACAAACATCTTCTGGCATGCAAAAATAATGCGCAAAATGTAAATAAAGCAAATACAGTATAAAATATTAAAGAGAACCGTTATGTTTTATAAGCACACAAATGAAAGTATATTGTCATGAAATGCAAATTTCATTACACGTTTATGAAACGACGACATACTGTTCACAGGTGAATGTATCGGTTCATTCCATAAATATATCGTTTTATTAGAAAATATCAAAAATAGACGACGATTATTGCCTTAGTAAATAACTAAACGTAAAAAAAATATTATGTACATCTGGAAACTACTTACAATTCCCTTCCTTGGCCGGACATCTTGAATCCTCCAAATGGCGTCTGGACCGATCCAGAAAAGAAGCAGTTCACCCTAAGAAAAAAATTAAGCAATTAACAACCCTAAATAACAAAAAAAAGGATGTACCATATTAATTATTCGATTACAACTTTTTCATATCCATAGCATCAAAGGCACTGTTACAATAGTTATATCCACACACCACATCATATACAGATAGTCAAGGACAACATTTCATTAGGATCTTTCCGTAATTACGATGATCTAATCTTGAAAAGAAGCAAACACTAAAATGTTAGAACATAATTTAACAACATGATATAACTAAAGCCTAGAAGAAAGTAAAATTCTTTAAGGTAGTATCGTAGAGTATGGGGGAGGGGGATGTATAAAGAGACTTATCCATGTCCAAGGTGCTATCTTAGGTGGCACCATGGAACAAAACAGAACATTGTCACGTTTTAAGAGAAAACCACGTATGGGCGAAGAAAATTCTCATTTCCCGAGTGCTATTCATTCTCGCTATGCCAATGAAATAAAGTTTCAGCCTTTTTATTTTAATTGAAATGGAAACTGATCTACTAGATCTAATCTATCCACTTTTTTTCTTGTCTGTTACCATTATCGCAAACTGACAAATACCAATTTTGATTTTGCACATATTTGAGAAATAGGACCAACTTTTCTTATTAAAACTTGCAATTACAGTACAAAAGAGATCAAGCAGCATTCAAGTTTTAAGATCATTATCTCCCGTACTATTTAGGGAATGAAAACTGGCACCTTACACAAATAAAGGCCATTCAAATGAGTTAATTATATTGCAAGTGAAATAAACTTTTAAATACACCTTTCATATCCAATTTACACGTAAAAAATTCCGGCAACGAAATTAATACAACAGTGGGTAGGTTAATTATTAGTTATTCGATCACAAGTACGGAATTACTGGAATATTCTGGAAGATATTGTTTGTGCGATAAATTCCAGTATAATTCAGCTTGGTTTTACAATTATATTTTAATATTTACAGATACTTTAAGAAACACAACTCGTAATAGAATGGTTAAAATAGTAAACATGCATTATAAAGTATATAAAAGTAGCTAAAAGAACATAATTTGCGTATTGCAAAAGTTATTAGTTCGAAAGCTCTAGGAAGTTCGAAAATACTAGACGATATCCGACGATATTTTGTCATCTTCAACTACGGCAACATAATATATACAGTTTCAAAATTGAATAACTCATTAAAAAGTTAACTCGTGCTTCGTATAATATCGCAGCAGTAAAAGTAACAGCGTGACATATTGCATGTTGTTAAAGCAAATTGATAATTTAACATTTTTGACAGAACGACAGAATTTTGAGTACCGGTATCAATTGGAAAGAAATAAAGTACCTAGATTAAAATACGAGCTGAAATAAATACAGAAATTCAAATTAAAGAATTTATGTACCAGATAGTTCCAGCTCTGACTTGTTGCGAATATAAAATTGCTTTGTTGACGTCTTTTGTCAGAATTCCAGCAGCCAGACCATATTCTGTAGCATTGGAACGCTCAATGGCTTCTTCGAGGGTCTTGAATTTTATGATCTGTTGAACAGGTCCGAAGATTTCTTCCTTGGCAATGCGCATGTTGTCAGTTACGTTGGAAAATACGGTAGGCTGGACGAAGTATCCCTTTGAGCCGTGACGACCACCACCGCATTCCAATTTGGCACCTTCTTTCTTGCCGCTCTCAATGAGAGACAAGATTTTGTCAAACTGTTCATCGTCAATCTAAAATGAATGAAAGAAATGTCAATAAATCCCAATGTAAATCAAGTTAAAAATCAAGTTTAAAAAATAAAGTAATTTAAAAATTTAGTTATATTATGTAGTTTCCACTATTTTTCAATTTCATCAATTTAAAAGACACGAAATTAAGTTGTATTTTTTAAATACGCAATCTCCTCTCATTTGCTAATTTGCCATGTAATATGAAGATAGCTGTTGTGATCTGCTTCAGCGTTTCTTAAATTGCAGGTTCCACTTCAAAATATAGTCGTGAAAATGTCAAAGATATATTTTCTGATATTCTTAGTCATTAGCAATTAAATAAAAGGTAAGAAACCATTTTAAGTCGAAACGTTTTATAAAAATTTATAAATTAACTGTAAGTACCAATAGCAAAACTTTAGTTAATTTTTAAAAAAATTCCATTTAAGATAGATTAAGATATATAGATCATAATTGAAAACTTAATTTTCTTGTTATCTTAAATTAGCCCATATTATTTTATTCTAAAATAATGTTATTTCCTGATATGAATCCCACTTGAATTATGCCTAACAACCTCTCTGAAAAATTGCCGAGTTTTCATTTTCTACATTTCGAGAGAAGGGATAAAAACCACTAACACCCATGACATTTTTTTTAAAGATATCCAAGATTTCTTTTCCCAAGTCGACACATGTAAAAAAAAAAAAAAAAAAAAAAAACGCCCTAAAAGAATTCAATTAAAATCACTAAAGGAAAAATTTCAAACATTTCTTCTCTTATGCCAAGATTTACACAAACGCGTCGTTTTATTGCTTCTCCCGTGTACAAATTTTGTTCTCTTGTGGGAAAAAAAAAAAAAAAAAAAAAAAATTGAACTTTGTTTCAAATTTTGTTTAGGCCCCACAATTGCAGAATTATGTTACATAAGAAAGCAAGTATTCTTCGTATATAAAAAAAAATGCACAATATTTTTAATCTGTAAATAGGTAGCGATTTCAAAATATTAACTTAATAAACTTTAGGTGTAAATTAATACAAAAAAATCGAAAGTTACTGCTGGAAATTAGCCATATTACCGTATTGTGGAATTCAAATTTGTATCTGCCTGAATTCTTTTAATTTAGAACCGCTCCGATGAGACAATAACTCACAAGGAATATTGACGTAGACATTAAAAAAATTTATGCATTTAACTTTTAAAGTTCTAGGTTAGTTTTGCACTGTTAAAGAAATTGATTACATATACCAAGGATCGCGAACCAATGACACGCGACACAATATTTTGGACACGCCACGGATCAAAACGGTTTGCCTGCGATTTTATTTAATACAGTAATCTTTTCACATTTCGATTGTTTGGAATTTGAATAAGTTGAAATGCAACCGATTGATTTTCAGTCCAGTTCAATATGGATTCAAAAATTTATTGAAACAAAGTTGAAACAGAAAGATTAACAAGCAAAGTAAGTAAAAATGCCAGGAACGAAATTTTGGAAAAACGTGGAATTCGAATCCAGACACATTTCACCGTTTGAAAAAGCTGGCTCATGCTATTTTAACCATATTTGCCTCTACCTATAAATGCGGGTCATTATTTTTTTTGAGATAAATTAATATTAAAGACACGCTTAGAAACCGTTTGGCAGACGACTCCAATTCAGCAAGCATTCTGATAAAAGTAACATCTTAAAATCCCAATATAGGTTATTTGTCATCTAATCTATAACAGAAGTCACACTTATGTTACTTTAATTTGAATTACGCGTATAACTAAAACATCCAATACTATACAGTGCAAAAATTTAATTTTTTCGTAGTAAATAAAGTTAGTATTTAGTTTCATTATCTTTTCAATAATCACAAGTCAAAATGTTTTGATGGCCCATTTATACCTACCTCATTTAACATTTCTTATTAAAAAATGGTACATTGATTCATAAAGATTCGCCACACCTGACATACATATCAAAATCGGGTTCAACCAAAGTTTTAGGATAACAGCCAATAGAATTCTCACTTATATTAAACATTTTTTTTTTTTTTTTTTTTTTTTTTATTGCACATCCTAGTATTATCGAATTTGAAACATTGTTATTCACAGACACATTGAAACATTGTCATCATTGTGTTTTTTTTAAATTGGCAATTATGCTTTGTGCATTGTTTTAGTTCGTATTTTCTCAATAGCATTACTTACAACTATAAATTCATATTTTAACGAAAACAGCTTTACAGAATATTCTTATCAAATATTTAAAAAAAAATTATTGTTAACTTTTTAGTATCAATTTGACAATTCACCATTATAAATATCATAGTGTATCTAGAAAGCATTTTTTTAAGCTTATTCACTATCAGATGAAGAAATATGCATGAGAACAAAATTAAATCGATTATTTGACAATAAGCTCTGAAACTATTAAAACAGTGCATTGCCATCAAGAATAAATAACTGTACAAAATGTCAACAGCACATCAAGAAACGAGAGAAAAAAAATCCGCCTCCACAATTTTTTTTACAAACAGGAATCAAATCACGTTAAATAAAAATGTTTAAAAATGCATTCCATAAAAATTTTCAAAAATAATTATCCGTTAAAATTTAGGCTTATGTTCCATTTCCTATTCGAATTAAAAATTTCTTTGATTAGTACTTTATGACTCATTTCGCCAATATTAGTGCTATATGAATATTTCGACAGCTAGAAATAATTTTAGATATTTTCCCTTATAATGTTTTAATTGTTACAATAGATGGTCATTTACTTTACTAATAGAATACTTGTTTACGTTCGGGTGCCAACCAGGAGCTGATACAGATTAACATTTTAGGAAGGTCATGTCTTGGAGGGGTTTGGGGGTCAACTAAAAGTACTAAATAGGATAGAAATAAGGTGTTGAGGGCTAAACCTTTAAATGCAACATTAAAGCCGATATTTTCCAACTTTAATTTCATGGAAAATAAAAGCTTGTCCAAATCGCTATTTTAAGCTATTAACATTAAATTTACCTAAAGCTTTGACTATACAATACTCTATATATGTTATATATAGAAAGTATCATAACTGATTCATAATAGTTACTTTACACGATAATCTGATCACTAATCGTTCATGAAGGAATTTTTTGAAGAAAACTAGATAAACAAGATTTTAGAAAGATTGATTACACAAATAAACCAATCTGTTTGAATCCAGTACCAAATTAATTTCGATCAGAGGGCGTTCGATTTAAAAAAAAAAATCAAGCAATCATAAATAGCCAAATAAACTGCTGTTTTTTTGGGGGGGGTGTCTTGAACCTTTTATTTCCCCCGCTGGTACCTCCTTATGAGAAGGAAATTTTATGATAAAAGACGTGCATTCTTTACATGGCTAATGCACCATTCCATAATTTCGTTTTCTTATGGATTAATGAAGTACTTCTTTTGCTTACTTGAGGCCCTTGCATGGTGTTGGGATCAAATGGATCTCCCACAATACGCTTCTCTGCTAGTGCCTTGCTCTTTGCAACAAAGGCATCGTAAATATCTTCCTGAACAAAAGTTCGAGATCCTGCACAGCAGCACTCGCCTTGGTTGAAGAACAAGGCATCGTGAGCGATTTGAACAGCTTCGTCCACTAAAAATGCATTAAAAGACAATAAATGAGATGCGGAGAAGTGTCAAGTTATATGCATACATGAATAATGTTTATGTACATTTGAAATTTGTTCAGGAATATGAAGTCGCATAAACATGTATGAAAAATGCTTTATATGCAACGCAAGTAAGAAATTCTCTATTCACATTTTCCTATAAGAAGTCTAACCTTTAACGCTCATCTGGCATCCAAAAATTAGATGCGTATAATTGTTTATTGGTGGCATTCGCCGGTTAAAATTCCTTAAAAGACTGCACAGTTGCTTTGATTAGCAAACCAAAATTAATGGTTACGTTTTGGTTGATTCTGTTAGTATTAAATTGAGATTATTATTAGTATTAAATTGAGATTATTAAATACAAATTTTTGGGGGAATCGTCAAGAGAAACTAAAGGATTATTGTCTGGTAATTTGGATTGAGTATCGGAATTGCATATAAGGTGGCTTTACATATTTATGGATCAATTCATATTGTTAAGATTAAGACCAGTTCATATTATTCGAATAAAGAATTGCATTATATGTGTGTTTTAAACCTAAAGTGTGTATGCTAACTAGTGACTTCGCAGGAGTATCAGTGGAGTGCTGAAAGTTGACTATGAAATCAATTAAGATATATTCTTTGAACTAAATTAAATTAATTTTGAGCGGATGGAATCCGACGCAATTGAGGCATCAAATATTTAAAAATATCAATAAAACACACATTTTGATGTAAAACAAACCATGGATTCATATTCAAACCTCCTATTTACATTCTTCCGGAATGTAAATAGGAGGGGGGGGGATGAATGGTTAAGCTTTGACCTTTTCGAATACGATTTCAAGATGGCGTGGTGTGTTTCGTTTCGCTGTATTTTGAAAAGAACCTCTTTCCATTGAGATTTGATCCCAAATTTATCCAATATCAGCAAGTTAAAGACGGATTACATTTGAAGGAGTTATATATAATATTCCGTTTTGAAGTTATGTTCAGATACATGTCAACGAATAAACACAAAGTGAAATTTCACATTGAAG
>JAPMOR010107808.1:0-19934 GCA_026543865.1 Argiope aurantia | reverse complement strand
CGGAAGTAGAGGTGAGAAATAACTAGTGATTACTATAAGCACATATTTAGTTAACTTACTGTAGCCCAAATCATGACTCTTTGTGTAATCTTATATGTTCGGGTATTATGATTTTGTATCCTGCCTATGCTGATTTGCGTGTTTACCTTTGCTAGTATTTATCTCCCACTGTGGGGGGGGGGACCTCGTAATTGAAGATGAGAAGCTTCCGGTATGGTGCTTGGTTCTCGCCACACTGGTGAGTACAGAAAAAGATGGGGTCGGCTCCACCCATCAATGATGGGATGTACTTCTCAAGGGAACGGTTGTACCGCGGCTGATGACATCCTTTAGAACTCAACCCCAGTTCCAACCAGTGCTGCTGCCGTAGCGATTCGGTCATTCAGATTTTTGTGTGTGCTCTGAGCGAGTCAGAGTAGCCGGTTAAAGGTTTGCTAGTATTTACTTGTATAGCAACCATGTACGGCTCTGTAAAAGGATTTGATGAGTTGCATATAGAAGATTATTACTCTACAGAAATTATCATTTTACCCATCTATAATGATTATTCGTTTTATATAAATTACTATTAATACATAATTATCCGTTAAACTGTTGTAAGAATGAAATAATAAACTACTATAATTAGATAATTAACAGTTAGAACATGAATCCCTGGTGTTCAACTTTGTAGCACTAATAGACAAAAATACATTGCTAGATATTAACCTTGTAATACATAGATTTTACCTACATAATGCAGACATCTATTCAATTTTGAGCCAAATCCAGCAAAAGGTTGAACGTCTGTCGGTCTGTGCTTTCAGAAACATGTAAACGCGATAACTCAAAAATGCAATGACTTAAATATATCAAATTTGGTATGGTTATACTTGGATATAGTTACATTTTATTCAAAGTGTGGTGGTGTTATGTAGAGTGTTGTTTAAAGCACTTCATCGCTATTAGAAAAATAAACTCTTTATTTCACTAACAACTATCGTAACATCACCGCTTAGCGCACGTATACATAGAACGGGGCTTCTCCGGGCGAAGTATTAACATAGATTGTATTAGGGAAAGTAGATAGGTAGCGCTTTAGAATAACATGAATGCAAGGTGGCGCTACGATTATTAGAAAAATAAACTCTTTTATTTCACTAACAACTATCGTAACATCACCGCTTAGCGCACGTATACATAGAACGGGGATTCCCCGGGCGAAGTATTAACATAGATTGTATTAGGGAAAGTAGATAGGTAGCGCTTTAGAATAACATGAATGCAAGATGGCGCTACGATCACTACAAAAGTATGAAAAAAAAAAAAGTATGCGGTTAAATTTCTTAATACAGGCCTAAATACAGAATATCTATATCAGTTTACCCATTTTCTACTTAAAGCAGTAAAATGTTTCGTTTTAAAATGTTATATTTAAACTCGAATTTTACTGTACAATTTTTTTAGAATGCACAAATTTGAATATTTTAACATAATAATAACAAAATATTTTTCATAAATTATTTATATTTACTTGATATTTCATAATTCTATGTAAAATATAAAAAAAAATTATATTTCAGTTTTGATACCTACATGAAATGTCATTTCTTAAATCTTGCGACAATCAGGTCAACTAACACATTTTCTCATTGTTGAAGAAATAAAAATAAATAAATAACTGAAATAAATAAAATAAAATAATTTATTTTAAACGTTAGATTCTATGACGTTTGGCGCCTTATTATATTATTCTTTCCTTGAATTCAGCATAATATCGCTTTCAAAATGCGAAGTGAGAATGAAATATTCATACGGCGCCGCCATTTGCTTAGATGATTTTTGCCCGCCATTTTGTTTTTGAGGTTTAAAAAGCGTTTTATTCTTTTACGCCGCCAGTTAAATTACTGGAATTTTCTCTCTGGTTTTTTTTATACTTTGATGGTGTATGACCGCTAAGCTTTCTCTGTTGAAATCCGAACCGTCCTTATTTGTTTTTTTTTATCTTTTATTTACATTTTTTTGATGTGAAAATTCTTTTTATTTTATAATCTCTGGTTTTGGAATTACGAAGAATACTGCTACTGTTTGAGAAAAAGACAGTCTGGAGATTTTTTTAGAAAGAAAAAAAAATGTTTCATTTACTGTTGAGTAAAGAATCCAAAATGAAACTTTTTATTTTTTATTTTTTTTAAAGCTTCCTTTTATATGCAAACGCAGTTTACAAAGAATTTTTACTGGCATCTTTTTTTCATTTAAAATGGACAACGCATTTTTATGCAGCGTAAAGTTGACATTTTTTGGTGAAGTTTTTTACCATGTTTTTACGTATTAAATGTGTTTTGCCCAAAGAGGGAAAATAAAAGTAAAAAGCACAGAAAAGCTCGATGTCATTTTAAAATGAAATGTGATTTCTGAATCTTTTAAGTACATCAATAAAACAGTAAAAATATTGAGAAGAATGGAATATGTTTGCAAGTAAAATGATACAGAAAATTCGATAGTGCTTTTATAGTGGATTACATTCTAATACATTTGGAAAGGAAAGAAACCAAAAGGAAAAAAAAAATGTAAGAAAAAAATGTAACACAATGCGAATATAGTTTAAAATTGATTTGGAAAATGCTTCAAAATATCTTTTTTGTTTAAAATAATAATATATTTATATACAGTATCTATATTAAAAATATATATTATATATTTATATACAGTAACTATATTAAAATATTATATTTTATGCAAAAATAATTATGACGATGATAAAAAGTATATTGAATACCGGATGTTTCTTTTATAATGTTTCTTTATATTCTGTTCGATGTTTCTTTAAGTTATGTTTTATGTTTCTTTGTATTCTGTTACGATATTTCTATATATTTTGTTCCGATTTTTCTTTATATTCTGCTCCGATGTTTTTTTATATTCTGTTACGATGTTTCTTTATATTCTGTTACGAAGTTTCTTTATATTCTGCTCCGATGTTTTATTTTACATTCTTTTACGATGTTTCTTTACATTCTGTTACGATGTTTCTTTGTATTCTGTTACGATGATGTTTCTTTATATTCTATTACGATGTTTCTTTATATTCTATTCGATGTTTCTTTATATTCTGTTACGAAATTTCTTTATATTCTGCTCCGATGTTTTTTTTACATTCTTTTACGATGTTTCTTTACATTCTGTTACGATGATATTTCTTTATATTCTATTACGATGTTTCCTTATATTCTGTTACACTATTTCTTTACATTCTGTTATATTTGGGACAAAAAAAACCATATCGAAACACAAAAAAATAATGCGAATCAGTTTAAAGTTCGTAACTATTTTACGAAAAATGTGTTAAAATATCTTATTTTTGTATTAAGAATGATAAAGATATTCTTGAGTGTGGTCGTTGATATTTCAAAACAGTGAATACAAGAAAATCACTGAAATGCTAAATTTGGTGCAGAAATAATTTTGATGATGAAACAAACAGAAATATATAGAATATTCGAAGTCTTTTTATAATAGATTTATATTATGTTACACTTGAGACGAGAAATTATATCAGAATACAAGAGAAAAATACTATGAATTTAGTTTAAAATTTGTTTTTAATTTATAAAAAATGCATTAAAATATCTAGTTCTTGGTTTTAGAATAACAACAAAAATTAGAAGACATTCGTGAGTGTGGTTGTTGATACTAAAAATACTTTCGAAATTTTGTTATAATTAAAATGCTTTCTCTAGAATATAGTCTTAGTATTATTCGAGACATTATTTTTGTGTCTAATACATTCTTTTAATGCAAAGACTAGCTGCCAAAAACACAATAAGGAATTTTAAGTTCGTTGCACAGTGCCTGGAAAATACGCGTAAAATGTAAACAATTGTGAATTTGCAAATATATCCGATTTAATAGGTTAATGGGAAAGATTAGAAAACTTGAGGCATTTAGCTTATTAAAGATGCTTTTTAGCTAGCTTATTAATTATCATAAAGTGCGTGGTGTGTTTTGTATCACGATAACCATTACTATCTAGATACAATTGCTAGTTTTCATTACGTTAATACCATACGGTATTAGTTATTATATACTGCCCTAAATTGTTTGTGGTTGTAAGATACATTCCTCTGAAATTGCTAGTAGTTAACGTTGGACCTTAATGGGGTTTTTGGGTTACTCGAATCTCGCTGAAATATGGTGGCTGTCTCGCGTTTTTTTCTCAGAGGACTCATTTCGTCAGAAGGCCTTGCATTCACTTTTGTAGTCCCCGAATAATAAATCCGCGGCTATTTCTAACTGAGAAAACACTTCCAGCGCTGTATTTTTTTTCTACGACCACGTATCACTAAGATTGTGGTAAGGGAAAAAAAATAATTGCTGCCTGTTGCAATATTCCATTATGGCCAGAGGTGATATCCCGGTTATGTTAAGTATTTACATCATTCTTTGTGGCAACGGTGGAGCCATAAACATTCTTCAGAAGTCGTTCGTGAACTCTCTGGAACTGGACGCTGTATGTTGAAAGTGTAATTGAATGTTTTTTGTTTTGTTAATACTATTTCTTTTTTTTCCCCTTCTGAGTTCTTTTTATTACTTTCTTGTATAAATAGAATACCGAAAGTATAGTAATAGTAAAAAAAAAAAAAAAAAAAAAAAATTGAACTCGCGATTTTTATGAATTTTCTCGTTTTAGATCTCACTGAAGAGTACATTTTTATAAAATGTCCGTCCGTCTGTCCTTGACAATCTCAAAAACGCTTTTGAGCTGGACATCAAATTTGAAGATATCTATTTAATTTTGAACAAAATCCCTTCACAGAAACTCTGTCTATCCAGGGGTTCAAGTATAAGTTAACGCGATGACTACAAAAGAGGGGTTGATAAATAAAATTCGATACACAGATTTAACATCTGTAGTATAGACACTTTTCCCATTTGGGATCAAATCTAGTTAAGAGTTGAACGAATGTAGATATGTACTTTCAGAAACATGTAAACGCAATAATTCAAAAGCGCAATGATTTAAATTTGGAACTGGATTTTGGGACTACAAGTGCAATTGTATGCCAAATTTTTGTTTCAATCAATTGAGGAAGAATGTCTAAAACATATTGTTACGAATCCGTAATGCTGCTTCCCAGCATAGTTGGTTCCATCCTTGGAAAGAATGTTTTACAGTCATCTCTATGGGACAGAAACTGGGCGTCGTGTCGGGGGTCCCGGAGCTTGGCGACAAACTTGGCAACCATTTGGCGACTTGGCGACCAATTTGGCGACTTTGGCGCCAAAATAGATTATACCCGAAACTTCGAGAATTTTCCCGATCCGCCCAGTTGGAACCGAGATACGCCTAGAACGTTCCTGATTGGTTGAGAGGCTTCTAGCCCCGCCTCCAGAGACCTATATAAGAGGCTGCACCTACCAGAGAAAGAGGGAGGATTCCGAGCGAGAGTCGGAGAAGTCCGAAGACGGAGCGGAGGAGTCGTAAGCGACGGTGAGCAGCGACGGAGTCAAGCTCGTGCTGAACTGAGCTGTGCGCTACTGTCTGCAGTAGATTCTGGTTGTATGCTGCTGTGTGTGCTGTTGTATGCTACACGTCTCGGGTGAAGATAAACGTCTTCTGTGCTGTATATAGTTGTCGCTTTGTGCTGTCCTGTGTGTCTTCGTGTAAATAAACGTCGTTATTTCTTTTTCCATTGCCGTCTGATTATTGAGCGTTCTCCACACCATATAACTTCCACTATCCAAACGAACCCCGGTAAAGAAAATTTCGCAACAATATATTCTATTTTCGAATACTATTCACCACATGCCAGGGATAAATCGCTAAGAACACGCAATGAATCGTACGACAGATTCAATGAAAATGCTATATCGAAGGCCAAAAGTTAATATTTCGTAACTATTGTGCGCCAATACTACACAAGGCGTTCTCTGGATAACATCTTTATTAGTGTTTATGCAAGAAAGTTTCTGAGATACCAATGCGGTTGGTTTTTACATAAGTAACTTCAACTTCTTGTACAAGAACTTTAGTTCCAAACTTATAAAATATTTATTCTTATTTTCATAAAGTGCAGAAGCTTTTACTATTAAAGGTAGACATTTCAGCATGCAGTTGAATATGTAATGTATCTATTTTAATCGGGGCTCATTATATAATTTCTAAATATTTAGTGATAGCGATTTTCAATTACCAAAATACTCTAATTAGAAGTAAAGAATATTATTTATGCTTTTCCAATATAGAAATAAAAGAATCGCAATGTCTGATTTTTTTATGCAATTCAGACATTGTAATACTAATCGTCAGATGTGGTAAAATATTCCTGGTACATTAACATTTTAAATTTAAAAAAATGTTTTTCTTTTTTACGACTAAAACCGATTGATCTATGAAACTGGCAACGGCAACATCGTGATGTTTCGGATGTGACGAATTGGTCACGAACACCCCCCCCCCCCATCATAATTTGGAATAGTAAATCATAATTTGTAAGTTTGTGGAAAGATTAAAATTAATTGAAACTAGTTTAGACGAACGCAATAAAGCTCTAATGTCATGGAATTTGGTAAAATTGTTAGATTAATATTTTTATGATATAATTATTAAAGTAAAATAATATTTTGATTATTTATGGGGGAACGAGAACTTTAATGGAATTGCTTTGCACATGTTTTTTACTATGGGGACTGAATTAACTATTTTGATTAGTCATTTCTCGAAAAATCCAGAAATTTCACGCGTGTAGCCTATCGTAGATATCTAAGGCCGAAACAGGATTAACTTCAAGAGATTTTAATCCACCAGATTGATAAAAGAGCTATTAAATTCTTGTAGCAGTTGCATTACACTTATCTTCTCTTTTGGATACTAGATGGCGATACCTGATTAAGCCATCCCATATGTAATCCCATAATGCATTGTGATTGTAATGAGAAGATGTGACACTGAACTGTGAAGCGCGCGTGTAAATGTCTTGTCTTTGTGTTTGTAATTGTTTAGTGTGTGAATGTGATTATTAAAGAAATGTTTCCTACAACATTCGTCCTGTTGCTTCCTGCACAGATCATAATAATCCACATACCACCACATTCTCAGTATTTTTACAGATGGAAAAGTAATGTAACAGTTGCCGATTGGAGCTCTAGGTCTTTATCTAGAGCTGAGCACAGCTGCATCATATGCTGGCATTTGAAATAACTCGTTACGAATCTGGGGTAATTTTTCGAATAACTTAATTGATGTTCTTTTAATAAATTCCGAAACAGGTTCAATTTGGAGGTCATCATAAAGTATTATCCTTTTTATGTACCAGTAATGCACTATGTACTATGAAAATTTACTACATTACTTTACTACTTACTACCTTGCTATACTACTTACTTTCATTACTTTAGATGGATTTAGACCATTCCATTGAGCGCCTCGAGCTAGATTCGTCAATCAAAGTGCTATGTTGGCTCAAAGTGGGGGTTTGATTGGTTTAAAATAATTGTATAGATTGAAAAAAAACTATGGAACCTTTAAGATATTTATATATGTAATTTTGTGAATCAAACTATAATATTCATGAATGTCAATTTTTGCTTATGAATTTAAAAAAATCTATATATTTGGGTGCGTATATACAAATCACTTTTAAGGAATTAATTCACGAAATATTAGCTTCTCTTATTGTTAATATTTGTGAAGAAAGCTTAGTTTTCCCCCATTCTTTTTATTTTGTTATAGAAAATATTTTTTTAATTTATACATTTATTCAGTGTTATTATTTCGATATTATATATTTTAATTTATTTTATATATAACATTATTTGTATTTTAACTTATTTTATGTGTAATATTATTTATATTTTAACTTATTTTATATTTTATTATTATTTAAAATATTTAAATAAATTATAAATATTTTATTAAATATTTAGATAATTTTATATTTGAATATTTATCGATTATTTAAATACATAGATAACCACTTATATACTTTAAATAGTTTTTAATTTCAATATTTATTTAAAACTATAATAATATAAAATAATACTTAAATACTTTTTTATTTTATCTACTTCTATTATAATGCAAGCCATTTAAATTCCGGATGATTCATAATAGAGGGAAAATATGATATCAAAATTGTCACTAATAATTTCTCTCATAGACAGAACGACAGGAACTCTATTGTACCAATCTTTTCCTTATTATATTCATTCTTCCGTCATGCATACAAGGGAACTTTTTCTATCATGTGTGAAAACATTTCTTATGCTTGTCATTTTCCTGTTTCTTTTTTCGGCAATATAACTATCCGTTGGCAGTTCCTTTTTGGTCTTCATCCTTTTTTGTTGTCTTTGACCGAATTCTTTTCTTTTCGAAAGCGATAAAATAGAATCTTGGAACAAGCAATCGCGAAAGCAGATGGAATAGAAAAGAAGTAAGTGTTAAGTGTTCTGATCGATGAAGATGAATTACACCCAATAAGAACAGTCTCTCTCTTTAGATGGAGACTTTTTGGCATCGTTGGAATGTCGCCAATACTCGCCAATGATGGATAGTTGGCATCAGTCGCCAGTTCCATTCAATCTGGAAGCTATAAATGAAATCGTTTGGCACATGTTGTGGGATTTTTCAAGGAACCCGGATTTTTCGGGGAACCGGAATGAAAAATAGTTCACAAAAAGAGATATGTAAAGGATTTGTGAACAAGGAATACATTTGTCGGAATATATCTTCAGACAAGAATATTTTAGTTTTCCGGTGGTTAAGACAGGAAAGAATTATGCGACATATTTTGTTGTTCATAAAGAGGATAAACATGGGTTAAAATCAAAAGGATTACATATTATATTACTTATCTAATATAAATAACATTATGTATGAAATAATTTATTTATTTCGTTGAAAAACAGCTTTTCGATATGTTGATTTTTAAAACAGCTGGAGTACATAATCTATTAAAAGACAAGTGTCAACGTATCATTTAACGATAATAAACTTTAAAAATATTGATGTATTTTGTGATGTTTTACTTAATGAATTATTAAAATCTTTATATTTTTTTATCAAAAGAAAGGACAAAATGTGGTATTTTCTGTTTAAAGCAAGGATTTCTTTTTAAAGTGAGAAAGTGGATTTCTTCTTTTACAGTCTTAAAATTCAATATGGATATCGTAATTATTACCTGCGACTTTAGAAATATTTATATTAAACTTTTCAGTTTATCTTCATACTTAAAATTTTTAGTAAAATGAAAAAATTTATCCTCGCACCCCCCTCCCACTGGTTTAATTTTATCAATTTTTAATTCACATAAACTCTCGTTACCTATAAATATGTCATTAATAGTTGCATGCTTTACACCAGTTTCTATTTATGGATAGAAACTTCGGAAACATCATTGTACTTTCATATCTTCAAGGGTCAGAAATCAGAAAAATATTAAAAATTCAATTTTTAAAAACAGCTGAAAAAATATGTAATTAAATAATTTGTAAAGGTACAACGATATTATTACATTATCTGGCTGCAATTGTTAGCAAAAATAAAATGTCTAATTATAAATAGGGCGAAAGTAAAAGGAATTCAAATTCTGTGCTAAAATGCAATGTTAAAAGATCTTTTTACAAAGCATGGCCGTGTTTCAGATTTTAAAAATATAGCATAATGCAAGAGAGATTAAAAGAATTATCGAATGAGACAAAATTCTATTAAATAGATTAGAATAAAAAAATCAAGCATTAAAAAATTAGAATAGACAAACTGAGCAATTAAAAACGAAGATTAGTAAAATATGAATAAAAATTTAATATTTAATAGAAATAACGGAAAAAAAATTAAAACTCCATATTTAAAAAGGAAATTATTTACTTTGTTTATAAACAATTACTACGTAATTCAATCGATTTAACAGAAAAAAAAATCATTTTTTAACTTGTTTAATTTCATTATTTTGAAAGGTTTGTTTTATTCTCTGAAGAATATTTTTTAAGAAGTATTTTTTATTGGCACTCGAGGGGAAAATTAATCTTATTACAATGAAGACAATAATATACACTTGGAAATGCTACAATTCATCTGAAATCGTCTGCGTTTAACGTTATATTAAATCCAAATAATAAATGACAGAAAATCCCGTGATAACGAAATATATAAAAATACTTAAACTTTCAAAATCGTTTGCGGTTAATGTTCATTGAATGAAAAAAAATAAACATAAAAGAGCAACACATATATTAAAAAATAAACGCAGAAGGGAAAAAGTGCTTTTGGGAGTTATTGTTTTAAGAATGTTTTTTATTGTATATATTTATATTTTATATATTAAAACTTTATTTATATATATAAGAATATATATTTTATTTATACATATATGCATTTTATTTATATATACAGAAGAATACTTTTACATTTTTATTGCCATTCTGAGAAAAATGAATCTTACTCGAATGAAGATAATAATAGAAACATGAAGATGCTACAATTCAACTCAAATCGTCTGCGAATAACATTATATTATATTCAAATAATAAATAAAAATAAATTCAGAGATAAAGAAATAATTAAAAATATTTAAACTTTCAAAATCATTTCACTTAATGTTCATTAAATGGAATGATATATATATTATGAAACAAATTTTTTAAAAAAAATTTCTCTGCTCAAAGAATGCAGTTTTAACACTGGCAAAAGCATGCTGTGCAGAATAATGCATTTTGGAAAATATAGCGGAAAAATGGCCAAAATTGTGCTGATAAAACAAATTCAGTTTTAACATCTAAATTTGCATCATTATTCATGCTAAAAATAATAAAAAAAACTAATAAATCATCAAAAAAGTTATTAAATAAACCCCGAAATTTTTATTTTTAATAAACTTTTTTTATAATTTATTAAATTTTAGAACTTTAAAAAGTTGACACTTATCTTTTTCACATTTTGTTATAGATTTCACAAAAATACGAAACTGTCCCAAAATTTCCAATTAATGTTGGCAATGATTTTATGGATAATTATGTAAGAGGATTTTCCTTTTAATACTATTCAAAAAGTTAGTTTTTTGTTTTAGGCGTTGCTTTTCAACCGCCAATCGCTGTCAATCGATAAATACCATATAATCCGTTCAAATATAGTTTTTTTTTTGCATTTTATTTGAATATTGGTTTCGTGCCCATTCACTTTACTAAAATGGTTTTTTTTGTATTATTAATGTTGTATTTAATTTCTCATGTTTTAAAAGGATATCTTTCTCCATTTTTCACAAAAGCTATTTTTTTCTTAGATTAATTTTTTTGTCATCTGTTAATGAGGGTAATTAATGTAGGGTTTTTATTTTGGTGCATTATTATTTCAATTTTTCCTGGTAAATAATTACATCTTTATAGCATACTTTTTGTGTGCAATAAGTTATTAATTGGACAAAACAACACTTTTTTCTTTAGCTGTTGTGTTTTTCGATATGCCCTGGAAGTTCTTTTCAGTTCTTATCCTTAAATAGAGAATAGTTATTATTTAGTTATGTGGTGTTAGAGAATAATTCTCCTAATTTAGAAAATACTAATGAGATGCATAGTTAAATTTTGAGGTGTTTTTTTATTCTTTGAGGATTAATTCTCATATTTTTGTGAAGTAATTGTGGCAATTTGCAACGGGAAGTAGAGTTATGGGTTTATGTCTTAATCAGTTCATCAGAATAAAATAATTATTAGAAGTAATTTGATAAAATGTTCTACAAAGCCAGTAAGACATCAACGGTATTATCAGTTGAGTCACGATTCAAATACATTATTTTTATTTTAATAAATAATTTTGTTCGATTTTCTGTTGCTTTCTATCATAATTTTAACGTCAAAATAATAATGAGTTGGCATGCGAAAATCCATTTTAATATATCCTTTTGAAAAGATATAAAATTTATATATTTTTAAAAAGATAATATTTAAATCAATTTATTACTTTCTTTGATTTCTCTTTTAAATTATGTTCCTTTTAGAGGTTTCAGTAAGGTTTCTGTTGCGGTTTCATCATGAAACCACATGATACCAGTTATATCTATGAGCCGCGCAAATCTATTTTTGAAATTCAACGGCACTTTGAATCCGAAAAGAATACATCATCTCAGTATAGCACAAGAAAGTATGCAGTTTGGCGTCAATTGCTACCGAGCACATGATTATGGCGTCACATAAATTGATACCCTTATGAGTCTTTGACTGATGATGGGGGATACGTCCAAAATTCCACATCACATTTATATTAGAACTATTTTGTGATGTGCGTTTAAAGGGCCCAAGGACATCATAAAAAGTAGGTCTTATGTAGTATCGCTTCCCTGTAGGGGAATCATTAACATTTTGTTACTATAAAAGCGAACTTATTTTATACAATCTGAAGTTTTTTTCTCATATTCTTTACATTGTTCTTATACATGATATGCCGCTTTTTAAATTTAGCAAAATTATTTTAACAATAAATTATTTTAACAATAAATTATTTTAACAATAAATAACAATTATTTTAACAATAAATAACAATTATTTTAATAATAAGTGGCGTCCAGAAATGAAATGAATGAGAATATCGCTGAGATAACATTTCCATTCTTACTTTCTCGTATACGTAGTATTGTAGCACCTCTTTTCCCCCTTGAGCAGAGAGCGCCCCCTTGTGGCGTTTTTCAGAAGACAACCAGTTGAACGGAAGATCTGCACCCTGAGGTCGACTTTTTCCCCATGTGCAACCTTTGCGCTTGCGCTGAGTGCTTTCGGTTGGAAACCATGGAATCCCTCCACCATACCGTTCTTTAATCTAATTTTCTATGTGTGTCTGTAGTAATAAGTGTTTGTGAATTTTGTAGTGTAGCTGTGTTTGTAAAAATGACACCGGGCAGTTCCTTAGAAAACCACAATACACCACTATAGTACAGATAAAGTATAGTAATTCTCGGAAAATTTGAACTCGAGAATTTCATGAATCTCCACATTACAGATCTCACTGAGTTCCAAAAAACACAATTTTGGTAGATGCCCGTCCGTCCGTTTGTCTTTCTGTCTGTGAGAAAGATAACTCAAAACCGCTTTGAGCAAGACGGATTAAATTAGGTGTACGATCTTTTCACCAAATTGGCAGATTTCAATTTAATTTTGAGCAGTATCCGTTCAGAAGAAGTCCGTCTGCCCGTCTGTTCAAATATAAGTTAATACGATACGACGGAACAAGAGAGCTGGATATATAAAAATCTGTATATAGATTTAACATATACAGTGTTTATCATTTATCAAATTTTGAGTTAAATCCAACAAATAGTTGACCGTTTGTCTGTCTGTACTTTCAGAAACAAGTAAACATGATAACTTAATAAAGAAATGAATCGCATATAGGAAATTCAGAATTTGATTTTGTGACTGCAATTATAGTTCTTTGTCAAATTTTTGTTTCGACTGATTGAGAAAAACTTGTCAAAGTTGATTTGATTTCATGGATTCAAATTGTCATACATTTTGATTCTATTTGATTTGGTTTTTGACCTAAAATTTCTTTCTATTTGAAATTTTGATTGTAATTCTATTAACCGCATGCCAGGATTAATCACCGAGGGAAAAAAACTCGCCAAGGATTATACAATAGATTCAGTAAAAATGCTAAATTCACGCCAAAAATAAATATTTGGAAACTATTTTGCACCAGTGCCATGCAAAGCGTTCTCTGGCATGACAAGTTTATTAAAAAGTATGCGAGAAAGTTTTGGGAGACCGGTTTTAAAATAAGTCCGATTAATTTTGAAAATCAAATTTCAGAACACATTTCTTAAATAGTTAGTTTTTCATGAAACTTATAAACATCTTTTCATTATAATAGCCATAAAAGATTCCACTTTTCATATACTTAAAGAAAATTTGCAAATTTGTTACCGACCTCCAAAATATTATATGTTTTTATGCGAGGCTGCTTTTTATAACGCTATTAAAATGATGTTTTTGTTTGCGGAAGCTTCTGAAGACGCCGTTTTTCCGATCACTATTTAAATGTATGCAAAACTGTGATGGCTTTCTCTTCCGTTTTTCAGGGGTCTTTGAAGCAGAATATCTTTCCTTTAAATATTCTTTTCAAGTGGAAATTTGGCCCTTTTTGGTCGATTTTTTTTCGCATTATGGTGACGAAAGGAATAAAAGGACGATGAAATATTAAAACAGTAATCTGATGTTGGTAATTCTAAAATATAACCTATGCCCTTTCTTTTAAAAAAAATTGTTTGTATTATGAGTTCTCTCTATATGTTCTGTTCCTGCCGAAAGTTTGATTATAAGACCGCATTATAGTGTTAGGATTTAAGCTTCGATGATCTTTTTAAAAGTAGGTATCATTTAAAATGTGGGGGGTATCTTGCGTATAACACGAAATCATGCTGCATCATGGATGAATTTAAGCTTCTTTGAACATGTTTCTAAATTATAACTGCACATATTTCTATTGAGATATTGCTTTTTTTTATATTTTCCTTATACGTAATATAAGTATTGTAATAACCAAAAAACCGAATTCGAGATTCCGACGAATCTCCATGTTTTAGAACCACTCCAATCCTCCGAGTGCGAGAAATAAATTTATGGAAAATGTTCATCTGTCACAAAGATATTGTTACAAACCTACAATTCGGCATCCCACGTAATTTGTTCCACTATCAGAAAGACTGTTTTAAAGTCATCATTATTAGACGGAGTCCGTGTGTCACGTCGGAGGTCCCAGAGCTTGGAGACAAACTTGGCGACTTTGGCGCCAAAATAGATTATACCCGAAACTTCGAGAATTTTCCCGATCCGTCCAGTAGTAACCGAGATACGCCTCGAGCGTTTCTGATTGGTTGAGCGGCTTCTAGCCCCGCCTCCTGAAACCTATAAAAGGGGCTGCAGCTGCCAGACAGAGAAGTCCAAGTCAGTAGTCAGTGTGGACGGAGTGGTCGAAGAAGAGTAAGCGGAAGCGACGGAGCGAAGTCAGTCAGTAGGAGTCGAGAGTCGGAAAAGTCGAAGACAGAGTGGACGGAGTCGTCGAAGTAGTAGTCGAGAGTCGTAGTCGGAATCGACGGAGCGGAGTAGTCAGAAGCGACGGAGTCAAGCTAGTGCTGAACTGAGCCGTGCGCTACTGTCTGCAGTAGATTCTGGTTGTATGCTGCTGTGTGTGCTGTTGTATGCTACACGTCTCGGGTGAAGATAATCGTCTTCTCTGCTGTATATAGTTGTCGCTTTTGTGCTGTCCTGTGTGTCTTCGTGTGAATAAACGTCGTTGTTTTTTTATTCTACTGCCGCCTGCTGATTGAGCGTCCTTTACACCATATCACTTCCAATATCCAAACGAACCCCGGTAAAAAATTCGTAACAATATTTCCTAAACGTTTTCAGCTAGACGATTGAAATTTGGTATACAGTCTTTACACCAAATTTTCAGATTTCTGTCAAATTTTGAGCAAAATCTGTTCAGAGGAAGTCCGTCTGTCCTGCTGATGGATATAAGTTTATACGGCAATTATTAAATGAACAGAGGTAGATACGTAAAATTCGGTACACAAATTTAACATCTATAGCATAGACACCTGTCAAAATGGGAGTGATATCCAACTAGGGATTGACTGTCTGTCGGTCTGTACTTTCAGAAACATGTAAACACGATAATTCCAAACGCGGAATGACTTAAATGTATCAAATCTGATATGAGATTTTGTGACTACATTTTGATTAAAATGATTTTGTGACTGTGTTTTCAAATTATTCTACTTATTTTGTATCAAGTTTTATTCCAGTTGGTCGTGAATATCTTGTCTAAAGCACAAACTTGATTTTTGTATACTATTCATCAAGCCAGGGTTAATTCGCTAAGGTTCACACGATAAATTAAGTAAAAATAGCAAATTCGCGCGAAACGTTAGTATTTTGTAACTGTTGTATGCCAATACCTATACAAGGCTCTATCTGGCCTTGTATTGACAAGTGCATTAGAAAGTATGCGAGAAAGTTTTAAGGAGACCATTCCTGCTAGCTCATATTGTATCATGCAATGTAAAACAGTCCATTTTGTGATATCATACAAGAAACTCGATCAGAGAACCCTGTCTCTGGTTTCATCTTTTCTATTTGATTAAAATATTACAAAGCACAATTTAAATATTTTGACTTAGGAACTTCGAAAAATTTAGTTGACCATCTGTAGTCAGTAACATGTAAATAGATTTTTTTAAACCAAAAATGCAATATTTTTAAACAGAAAGGAAACTTTGAGTTGATGGTTTTTGTGTTGACTGATTCATTTTTTCCTCTTTCTTACCGAAGTATTTCTTTTTTTTTAAAAAAATTCTTTAAAATTTTTAATTTGTTTAGGTTTTTGAAATATGACTGAATTTTTATTTCTCTGAGCTAAGTCATTCTCCCAAAAGCAAAGATGTAAGAAGCAGTACATTCTGTGAGAATTTTGTCTTCTAAACAATATCGCTCGTAACCACCTGCAGGAATATTTTTAAAAATTCTGTTCATTATTTATACTTAAGATGTGAGGAACCTTTTCCTTTCCCCTCTTATAATTGTTCTTATAATTCATGTATCTTATTTCAAGATTATTTTTGGAATCGCCGAACTGAAATTTATATTGCCTCGTTTACTTTCTTCTAAACATTTCTAATATTTCCATAAATCGTGCCTCCTTTTCGGAAATAAGAAATGCAGTGGTTTTATTTTCCGGCTGAGCGAATGCATTAATGAGGCCACTTTTTCATCTTTTCAACGAGAGCTAGAAAAAGGAAAATAGTTGAAGAAAAACATTTTTGAAAAAAAAAATTATTGCTTAATTTTTTTTCCTTATTGTTATGTGTTTATGGATTTATTATTTGAATCTCTGGTCATTCGCAAAGAATGTTTTAAAGTTCAGTTTTTTTTAAAAATTAGTATATAAATTTAGATAGATTGGTATATAATGCCTCTTAAAATTGCAATAATGTTAATACTAGCTATTAAAGTAGGTAAAATAAGATAGATGGATTTTGGAATTTTTAATATAATTTTCAAACAAGGTGGACCCGTCACCAACAGAAAAATTACTTTAAAAAGTTACACAAGAGATTCTGATCTCAATTTTGAGACTTTGTTCCATGATTATGTCTTGAAGTTTTGAATATTTTAATGGATTAGTTAGAGTTTCATAACATTGTTTTATATTGAAACCAAAGTAAATTAAAAAAATATTAATGATGAATTTAAAAAAGGCACGAAAAGGAAAATGATATCACTAAAAAGGTAATAATATGAATTTTAAGCTAATACAAAAACCATTACTTGAGATAAGATAGGAAGAGGAAGATATGAATATCACAGGCGCATATTTATCTCATGTTAGTCGGGCCTATTTTCATGTTTAATTAAACTTTGTTTCTAACATACATATTCTATCCTCATGTTATCCTCTTTTATTATGTGAGAGCATATTTTTTTTAAAAGTCACGTGGTAAATTCGACAGAAAAATATAATGTTCTCACATGACTCATATTACGTAATTACTAACAGTTAGAAAAGCGGTGGTTTTTGACCATTTCAAAACCAATCGAGTTCTAAAATTTTTTTCTCGAGGCCAGAATGTTTTTTGTAAAGATCCAGTTTAAACTGGTTTTAAACAATCACAGGACTATCAGATTACGCATGCGCCAATATTTAAAAAACGCTTTTTTTATTACTTTTTCCCCCTTCTCAAAATCGTTTGAGCTTCAAAACTTTAAATCAAAACCAATTTTTTTAAAAAAAATTCCGGTTTAAACTGGTTTGGGATGATCACGTGCCTATTGTATTGCGCAATCATCAGCTTTTAGAAAAGCAATGTTTTTTCTTTTCATCTCAAAATTGTTCGAACGCCAAAACTTTTTTTGCCAGCTAGAAAAATAACTTTTGGTTTGTGGTAAGTCGCCAAAATTGGCAACTTCTTTATCATTTTCTAATAACCCTGAAAGCAAAAAAATTGATGTCTCAAAGGCAATAAATCGCCTTTTCTGCCCGTGCATTTTGAGGCTTCAAAAACCCCAAACCAAAACAACATCATGTTTCACATGATAATAAATATAAGATTTTATGACATTTGATGCTTTATCATTTGATTCCATGTATCAGAATGTGTGTAATTATAGTAGGCCACCATATTTTAAAAATCCCACACTATTCAGCCTAGGATTTCTAGGCCTCGAATTGAACTGTTTGAATTTTCTCCCTGGATTCTTATTAAATTGGTGGAATATGTTTGCTGAAAACTCGGTGTGTTATCCGAGTCGCCTTTATTGTTTTCTGCGTTTTATTTGCATTTTTGTTGATTTTTTTTTGTTCTATGAAATTCTGCCGGTTTGTAATGCTTTAGAATTCAGTTACGGTTTAAGTGAAAGACAATTATGGGAAATACTTGAAGATATGAAGGAAATTAATTTGCTGTTGATTGAAGAATCCGAAGTGGAAGCTTTTAGAAAACTTCACTTTTTTTTGTGGCTATAATCCAGTTTACAAGTGTATTTTAAGCACTTTTTTGCCTTCTTCTATAAATAAATAATACATTTTTATGCAGCTTAAGTTTAGTATCCTTTTGTTTCCTATTTTTTAATAATGAGAGCTCTTTAAATACGCATAAACATAAAAAAACTTAGATGTCATATTTCTATAAACTTTATTTTTCAATTTTTTCTAAAAATACAGCTGATAATGATATAATTTCGAACAATTCATTGTCTGTTGG
Source organism: Argiope aurantia (assembly GCA_026543865.1). Classification (NCBI taxonomy): domain Eukaryota; kingdom Metazoa; phylum Arthropoda; class Arachnida; order Araneae; family Araneidae; genus Argiope; species Argiope aurantia. The sequence goes on along the minus strand of JAPMOR010107808.1, from coordinate 1,212 downwards.
TCGACAAATGAAATAAAAGATTTTATAGTAACATTTATTTTTAATATTTTACATTATATTGCATTTCAGATGACAAAAAAATAAATAAATAATGGAATACAAAAAAAAAAGAATTAGATGAAAATGAGAAATGGATTTCGTATTAAAAAATATGCTTTTAAATATTATATTCTATTTAAAAAAGTACATGTTGGTGCAGAATTAGTATCTCTTATATAAGACTCATAATCAACATGACGTTTAATGGATATATTATTTAGCAAAACATGCTTAAATTTCAATTGCTTTCATTTTAACGTAACTATAAAATATATATAATATTTTTCTTATTCATAAATCTCGATCGTAAGATTTTGATAATTCATTTATCAATTAGCCAACAAGGTTTCAATGTATTTCATATTCATAAGACATATTCATTCAAAGTATTTCCATGTAGTAGTGGAAAAATTTTATGTCCATCAAAGATATGAAACACGAATAGTTTGCTTTAATAAAAGCCGGCTTTGACGACAAGCCGGTTTGCCAGGATTAATAGTTCCTAAAATTTCAATTAAATATTTTATGTGGCTTGATTTTAATGACTTCTTCAGCAAACTATTTTTAAGCATCAAATTTTGATAGCCATATAATTTATAATATTATTGAAACCTCACACCTTTCTTTTTATTTTGCTATGCATTTTCCTAACTTTGTTTTTCTTCTCTCTTAAAATTTGAATTTAACTTGAAGCGGAAGTGATTAAAGCTTCAAAAATGTTTTTATTGGAACCAAACATGCTTTTTGTAAATATGAGTAAGGAAAATATTATCGTTTAACAATGAAGTCGTAATATATGACTGAATATATATGACAGTCTTATATGTTTTTATAGTTTATACTATACCTCAAAGGATCATTCTATAAAAATTTATCATTAAAACACTTATATTTGCGTTAATTAGATGAATAATTACGAGAAATGTATGAAAATCGTTTTCTTTTTTTCCTTATTTAACGACTTTCAAAAGTAATTCAAATGTCGGTTGCGGGCAAACGATAAATAAAGCAAAATTCTTCATAAAACACCTTTTATTTTGTTCTGTTTTTTGTGATTAGTGACTTCGCACCTGTCTATTTTTATTAAAATGTTATTTTTTTATATTAGCGTTGTCGTATTTAATTTCTTACGTTCTTCTATACGGGCATGGAGTTTTTTTATCTGTTTCATAC
>JAPMOR010107799.1:0-18930 GCA_026543865.1 Argiope aurantia | reverse complement strand
AACGGATTTTGCTCAAAATTTGATAGAAATCTATAAATTTGATGTAAAGTTCTCATACCAAATCTTCATCCTTCTAGCACAAAGTTTTTTTGAGTTATCATTATCATAGACAGACGGGGGGTTTTCCGAACTCAGAGTGGTCTAAAACGTGGAGATTCGTCAAAATATCGAGCTCGATAACTGTACTTTCTTTATACTATGCAGGTGAGAAAAAAAATTAATTTTATGGCAGAAATTAGTTTGATTCCATGTTTCAATTGCAATCATGGCAGTGATATTTCCATTTTAGGGTTTGTTGCTTTTATGATTTTTCCGGTCGAATAGTTAATGTAAGTATGGCTTTAAGTTAGACCAGTCTGACTATTAAGTTCCGATGTTTTTTCCACTCTACTTTAAACATAAAGCAGAAATCCTATTATGATATACTTTGGCATTGCGTCGATCGCTTGCCATGCAAAACTGCAGATCTATCGTAATTTACATTCAACTTAGTTTCAGCTGCATCATAGGCATAATTGTTGCAGAGGAAACGGAAGAGAGGGGGGAGGAGAAGCACTTCCGGTTGATGTGCTAAAAATGACTACATCTAACCAACAGAGAGAGCCGCATCTGCATGGGAGCCAAAGGGCAAAACATTGTTATGAATGGGTTACACACCTGCTGTTTACTTTCAGCAATTAAAACCCGTGTGAGTAGAGCGAGAGTCTTCGTTCTACACCTTCACCAAGGAAAGGGTTCAGAAAAATACCCAAAAAGGGGATTAGGCCTATATCCCCCCCTCCCCCATGGAACCTGGATTAATTCAAGCGTGAAATGTGTATAAACTTCCTGACACGTGTGCGTAAAATTTTCATCATGATTTTTATTACCACGTGTTCTATAGCATTCACAAGTGATTGCAGCTTCTGATGCAATAATCCCAGCTGTCAAGCCCAGCTAATGATCGAACATTTGAAAAAGCCTCCTGCTACTACCTTACGCTTCATATGCATTAATAAATACCTAGAATTGGGTTACTCTGATATATGAGAACTACCCCAATGTATGGCTTCCTTCTTATTTTCCTCCACCGTTGTAGAATATTTCAGAAATATTCCTTTTTGGAATACTCTACAAATCCAAAATTCAGAAATGAAAAGAAAATTTTCGCATTCTTCACAATTCAGCTGGAAGAAAGGTTAGGAATTTCTAAAATCACGTTATACAATATTAGAAAAATATATCGAACTTGCCATTAATTGCATTTAAGTTGTTTTTACATTCAACCAGTTACTAAGATTCCAATATATCACGCATACGCTGAAAGAGCGGACAATAGCAAGTTCTTGTCTCGACGGGTCAAATATTTGCTACTGTACAGTTCCTGTGCATGCGTGATCTTACGGGATGGATTGTAGCAGGCTGAATGTAAACTCTACTTTAGAATCTATATATTTCATATAGCATTTTTAATGGATTCCATTAAAAACAACAAAATCAGTCAACAATCCAGAATATTGTCTCGATTTTTTATTTCATACAAAACCTCATGATTCTTAGATATGTCATCCTTACGTCGCGTGGTCCTCAATATCCATTTCCTAGAGAAATCTCAAAACCCCTTTCTCAATCGGGAAACACACACACGCACACAGCAGAGTTCTCCAAACCCAACCATTGTTCTGATTTCGCCCTTTTTTTACTTCATATGAAAGTTAATGGTCTTTGGAGACGTCATCAATGGTCGCTTGTCTACTTACATTCTCCATTTTCCAGAGACATCGCGAAATAAACTTAGTAGACCCTTCAGCCTCAACAATTGGACCGATTTTAAAAACTTAATTCCCACTTTGCACACATAGGTAACTTATATCTATAATACAAGTATAATTTATAATGGTGTTTTCATTTGGTGTGATAAGATGTAAATCAGCAATGTTGATGTTACTAAATGAATTGTATTAACATGGTGGTGGGCACAGTAAGTTATTGGGCTGGCATAGCAAAGAACTGACAGTCGATACGCATGAGCAAATCATTATTAAAGACATCAGATACAGATCAACAACAAAAATTTGACTGAAAAGAATACAAATTTTGGAAATTACGGAATCTAAAGAGCTATGAAGTTTTGGTACAAAATAAAAAAGAAGTTTATCGATTATCCATAAAATGTTTATAAGGAAAAAAATTGTTCTATCGTTAATTGAACTTGTTACAGTTTATAAAGCCATCGAAATCTAGAAGACCTCAATTTTTTGTTTATATTTATATTTAATTTACACTTTTATATTGCTTTATGCATAAAAATTGCGTTTTTTACAGTTTCTAATTTTTACGTTTTTATAGTTAATTAATTAAAATCCTATGTTTTTATAACATTAGAATTCGACTTGCACGAATTCAGTTTATTCGCCTTTGTCGACATCAAAATTTGTAAACGTCACAAAATCTATTTCTCTTGTTTTTCACACTTTCTGCCGTTTTTCGGTTCAGTGCTATCTCGTTTGTTTGCTTTATGTTTCATCATTTTCTTTTTCTTTTATTAATTTACATACTTTCATTCAACTTAATTTCATTCATATTTATAAAGACAGAATTTTGTAGTTGATTCGATTCATTTCCACTTGAGATTTTAAATTTTTAACAAGGGCGTTTTTTCGATAAAAATACTCTACTTTAATATTTTAATACTTAATTAATTAAAAAAATTATACAAATTAAACAAATTATATAAAGTTATACAAACAGCACCAAATAGTAAACAATAATTTTCAACTTTTGTTCTCTATCACTATTGTATTGCTTTTCCAAAATTATTATTATTATTATTATTTCCCAAAAATTCCAAATATTTATAAAAATGAAGTGTTAATAAATGACTAGAAAATAATTACGTTTTTTTTTTATTTTATATTTTAGTCTAATAATAAATTTGCTTGAAATTTTGGTTATTAAGTTTATTATTTATTTAATTTCTTTATTATTATTAAATTAATGTACTATATTAAACTTATTATATGTTATTATTTATTACAATTAAATATTCAGTATGAAATGTAAGTAAGTGATAATAAAATTATATAAATAAAAGGGCTACTTCAGCTCTAGATTTAAATTAATCGCAATGATACCACTACTAACATACAAGTGGACACTTGACCTAGCTTTTATTATGCTGCATATTCCATATCCTGTCGAACTAGTTCACGCTATCAAGAAAGATTAGCGCTCCCCGAGATTTATATATATATTCAAACTTTCTCTTAAATACTATGCTATCTTAGCATCATTATTTTTTGCCTTTTTGCAATTTTTATTTCAGAATTTTAAAAAAGCTGGAAAATAAACTATACATAATTAAATAGCCTCTGTGTTCATGAACAATCCAAATAATAACGATACTGCAATGCATAGTAATTAATGAATGATAATTTAGCCACACTTAATAACCAAAGAAAATTCGTTCTAAACTAAATACGCATACCTACTTTAATTTTGAATAAATTAAAATTAATTATAATGAATTATTCATTTGTATCACGACTAAAAATTATAATCCACACTGCTGCCATCTGTAAGAGAAAGCAACTATGATAGTTCACAGTAGCTTATTTCCGAAATAAACATTTCCTTATTTCAGTGAGTGATAGTTAGTAATTAAAAATTATTGGCATAACAGTTATATCAGAAACATAACAGTTATATATAAAAAATTTAACAAATGTGAATTATTATTTATTTATTACAATTGTTATATTTGCAATACGATCTGCAATATTATACATTTTTCATTTGAAGAGCCAAATAAATACAAAATGTAATAAAGAGTTCTTTAAAAATCTTTTCGCTCAAAATATTAATCAAATAAGAACTTTCTTGAAAAGTTTCCATCATACTATTGTATTTTTTATGAAATATTTAAAAAAAGTATTTCAGAAAGAAAAAATATCAAAGTAAATTATAGCAAAAAAAAAAGAAGAAGAAGAAGAAGAATCGAAAAGTAGTAATGGACGAACGAATACAATACGCTATTATAAAACAATGCACAATGGCTAATTCACATGAAAACTGAATTAATCCGCTTTTTTTTTTCACTTCCAACATCTTATTAGCAAAGTATAAGCATAGTTTTAATGGCAATTTGAAACGCCTCCATATAATTACACTATAAACCAGAAGCGAAATATTTAAAACTGATATTAACAAGGAGAAGGCACGAGGTTTAAAATTGAGTTCGGATTGAGATTTTGTATGATAGTATACATTTAGAATGTTTATTAATGAAAATATTAAGACTCAATAGTCAACCTGAAAACTTTCAAATTAGCTTATATATATATGAGCGCTCGAGTAGTGTAGTGGTTGGGGCACTGCGTAGCATTCAGGAAGCCTGGGTTTGATTCTGAGCTAGTGTTTTTTTTTCTTTCTAAATTATTTCAAAATAATTTAACAGTTTTAATTAATATCTTTTTCATTTTTTATACAAAAACACATATTATTCAGAATATTCAAGAACAAAAAAAAAGACCTGGGTCACTTTTATAATCTGCTTTTATTATAAAAAGTTTTTTTTAATCTGCATAAGATAATGATAAAAGCATTTGAATATGTAATGTAAAATTAAAAGATGTTTTGGGGTAAAGAAAAGAAATAAAATGTTTACTTAAAGAAGAAAAATACTCACTTTTAATTAATGCACAAAACCAAAGTAAAAAAGTAAACATAATTTAAATCAACAAACTCGGCTACTGATGTAAAAAAGAAAACATTATTTTTGAAACCAGTTGGCTTAGTTTTCAAAGAATGAATATATATATATATATATATTATTTAGGAAATGTTAAACAGAAATGAAAACCGACCGGACCCAATGCTGGGAAACAAAATGTTGCGCGGCATTTTTTGAGTATGCCAAGTTTTGCGATATGGCGCGGCGCCAAAAAAGGCCAGATTTCTCACAAGTCACATGGCTCATGTTGCGTACACTTGTGTAGACTAGAAACAAATAACTAGCTTCCTCCATTTATATATCAGCTCTATGGTTATTGTTCTTGCTGCAGTAAAAATTTTCATCACTGTGTTTAAATTATTCAAAACATTCATGTAAAAATATAATGTAAAATATATAATCACAAAATGAATAAGAAAATAAAACATAGAATTCGCCATTTTAGAGTTTAAAAAATCGTCTGAGGATTTATTTTTATTCGTCTAAATTCTAAATTTTTTTATTTAACATCTGCACATCGTCTTCCGAAGTTCTTAAGAAGGTTTATTTTTGTGGTGTATTCTATTTTCGATTCTTTTAAACAGCTCATGCAATAACCACAAAGAATCAGTCTCTTTTCTGAGGCATTAAGCTGTAAAATGTTCTGAGTCATTATCTATGTTCTAAGTCATTAGCTATGTGGATGCCACATATTTATTTCCATTTCCGAAGCTAAAAAGACTAAAGAATTAAATAAATTTTGAACCACATGAGAGTTATTTCGTTCAACGCTTTTGGCGAAATTAAAGGTAATTCGAACTTCTAGACCAAAGTAGTAAAATAATGTTTTAGACTCGATTCTTTTATTATTATCATGTGAGAACATAATGTTGTTTTGGTTAGAGGGTTTTGAAGCACGAAATCGCGCAGGCAATGAATATTGAAGCTCGAAATCGCGTAGGCAATGAATAAAGCATAAATGGGCATTTTCATCATCATCTTTTAATCGCATATATTTTTTTACCTGCTTTTAACATTATTGCATTATTATTATGTATGCTTCTTTGAAAGCAGATGCGTTTTTAAAAGGCTGACCTGCTTTTACCAGTATTGCTTTATTATTACGTATGCTTCTTTGACAGCAGATGCGTTTTTAAAAGGTTGACGTAGAACTATGGCATCATAGCTGTTATTTCATCTCAAAATCGGTCGAGCTCCAAAACTTTGTGTACTAGCTGAAAAAACTAAAAATGAAAGTTATATATATATATATATAACATTATTTGTTGTGGAGCAGAAATGCAGTTTGAAGACAGTGAAAAGACTTGCTATTTCGTGTTGTCGTTTTATTTCATTTTTAAGAAGCAGGCATATGTACAAGCGATAAGCACACAGGACGACATTATTGAGCAAATGAACAACAAAGTTTCTAGAAAAAGAATTGCTTACTCATCTTCTGGGTTAGCATATTGGCGACAAATTCAAGAGGCACAGTAAAATAGATTTTTACCCATAAATTTTCTATTGATGAGCTATGCGTGCTTGATTGAACGTTTAAGATTTATACGTAAATGTCACTCTATGAAATAATCAGAACACCCTTCCCTAAATTAAAAATAATAACATTCGACTTTTGATATTTTTTGACCTTTTCTATTCGTCTTTTATTACACAATGTGAAAAAAAAACTTAAGAACAGTTAAGTTCATGAAGTTTGGAATTAAATTTTTAAAAGATTTCAAATTACTTATTTCTAGTCTACGAAAATGTTTTTATGACGTCAACATAGAAAATCATCTTGAAGAAATTAAATGCAAATACATCCATAATCAGATTTTAAAAAATTTCAAAATGGAATTCATTGATATGAACCATTAGTTAACCAAAGTGATTAGCAGTCTAAATTTTAGATTTCTTACAACGAATTTTAAAAATATTCTCCTATTTATCCAGGGGAATATCTTTATTTTATTCATTTTTCCAGGTTAAAATATATTGAATTACTACGTCGTTTTTGTTTTTTAATAAATTAATAATATTTAATTTTTAAAAAAAAAACTGATTTGATCTAATCTTCAGAAATTAGCTCCTGTTTCTTATTTAGTTCTAAATGATGACATAAATGTTCGAACTTTATGCCTTCGTGGTGCACTTTGTACATCTCTTGCCCATCCATTACTACGCCACTGCTTGGTTCGACTTATTCCTTCATCCATTTCTATAAGAACGGTTCAATTCCAACAGATCTTATCACTTTAAATTTACATTTCTATCAAAGCATTTCACGTTGTATTTCTAATACTGGAGAGGTATTGGACAATCTGTTCTCGACAAAAATTTAGGACTGGGCCCTAAACCTCTTTTAACTCCTAATCCGTTTGTGCATAAACCTAAGAGGTGAAGAAGCAACGAACTTCTTAGCTTAATCTGATTTCAGACCATTTTTTTAAAGGGAATTTAATTCCCGATATCCATCTGCAACAAAAAGTATCTCATAACCAGATGACAAATCAATCAAATTAACGCTTTAAAAAAATGACCTTCGGTTGACATAAAAAAGGAGTTTCCTTTTTGATGACCAATGAAGACCTAGCCAGCAGCAGCTTTTTACATTCTTATTTGTAAAGCTGTTATTTGTGAGAAAAAAGAGAACCGCTCTCCACTCCCCCACCCTCCTTTCTTTCCAACTAACAAGGCACGTGTATCAATGACTCAACACATTCTAACTCTTCTCCCAAGAAAGCGAAAACAGCCAGCTCTACGGGAGGTCTTTTCTGTAAAACCGGAACATCCCATTTGCTATTCCAAAATGCAAGGTGATAATAATTCAGACTTTTAAGGGATTGGGAAAACTTAACGAGGGCTCTTTAGTTTAAGGAGGGGGAGGCGAGTCATAAAATTTATTACTTCCGTAATGCAGCTGTGAGTGGGGGTTTAGGCCTTGAAGACACCGATTCGCCGAATCCGGATGTGGATTGTTTACAGTTAAGTAAATATCAGCTCCCGCCAGAAAGCGCCACGATTTCTAGTAAACATACTGGTTGTTGTGAGATGACAGTTGAGTAGATACTGCAATTAATTAGAATGTAATTCGTGATGCGAAGGATGTGAAGCGGATGCGATAATGTATTCTGCTAATATTTGATGATAAGATTAGTAACATGGATTTTCTTAAAATTTTGTTGTTGGAAGTGAAAATGAAATTCTCTATTATGTTTAGATTATTTTTACTTTTAGTCATTTGAAAAATAAATAAATAAAAGTACATTTATTTGAATGAACGAATTTATTTAAAGTGAAAATGAGTTTTTTTAAAAAAACGAGGTGTCTAGATGGTTAAAATTATTAAGAAAATGAGTATAATTTACACACCGAACAGCTAGCTAGCTATCTTCATGTAGTTAAGGGATTCATTGTATACATATTAAAACGGATCATGCAAAAAAATTCTTTTAAAAAACCATGATAATAATAAAGAATTTAAGGGTTAATTAATTTCCTCAAAGTCTTTTTTTTTCTTCCTCGAATACGAATTATAGAAAAAAAAATTATAATCAACAAAAACTTCCAATTCTAGATCTTGACGAATCTCCACGTTGTAGATTCCGAAATTGAAAATCCACTTTTGGAAAATGTCTGTTTGTGACAAAAATAACTCGAAAATGCTTTGAGATAAAAGGATAAAATTTTTCATACGGTTTTTACTCTAAATGTGTAGATTTCTCTCAAATTTTAAGTAAAATCCGTTCAGTGAAAATTTATTTGTCCAGCTGTTTGAATTAGCTTAACACGATAACTACAAAGCGAAGAGAGCTAAAGGGATCAAATTCCATACTATATTAAACATTTATAGTGTAGCAACTGTCAAATTTTGAGCCGAATTGAACAAGGAGTTTACCGTCTCTCGATCTTTGAATTCAGAAACATGCAAACGTGATAGTTCAAAAAAGCAGTGACTTAAATATGTCAAATTTGGTATGATATTTTGTGACTACATGTGTAGTTTTGTGTCAAATTTTTGTTTGAATCGATTGGAAAAAACATGTCTAAAACACACACTCGATTTTCAGATACTATTTACCGCATGCCAAAAATTGATCGCCAGAACACTCGCCAAGGATCACTCCACAAATTCAATAAAATTACTCCAAATTCACGCCAAATATTAATATTTTGTAACCACTGTAGGTCAATACCATGCAAGGAAATTCGTTTGGATAACACCTTTATTAGGAAGTATGAGAGAAAGTTTAGGAGAGACCACCCCCACTGGTTCAATTTAGCATTCCAGGTGTATTCTGATCAAAACCTTTTATAATGTAAAAACTATGTTATAAATAATGTTTGAAACTTTCGGTGTAATTAACCATTGAAGAGTTAAGCCTCAGAATTGCAAAGCAGAACCGTAACTTACAATAAGGGCAAATATTTTGTTGAATTCTTGAATGAGAGCGATGATTTTGAACACTTCAGAGTAAATTTTAGGAGAGGTAAACCTCACCTCAGAGTGATGGTGTAAATAAAATATTACTGAAACTTGCAGGTAATAAACACGAACAATGAAATCAGATGGAAGGAACTGGGATGAGTCTCCACGAAATTTTCTCGCATAGTTCCTGATAAACATATCATCTCCCTCTTTCCTGCATTAGAAAGAAGAAAAAAAATGTGACAAAGCTGTTAACTCCATAAATGCTCAGATTTTCATTTTCAGAACCATGAGCGGGAATGTAGACAATATGAAAAAGAAAGCCGAGTATGCATTTTGAAGTTTTTTTTTTTTGCCGAATAAAATTATAATTAGACATAGAAGTAAAATTTTAGCAACTAGAAAACACATACCAAATTTCATTTATCTAAACCTTTGCAACAAGGAAGTTGTGAAACATGAAGAATCGTCAAAATCTCGAGGTCAATTCTTTTAACAATGACAGTACTTTCTCTATGTATACTTCATATGCCAGAAAGTAAAACAAATCGCTTTAATATTTAGAAATAGAAGACCAGAAAAACAGGAGAAAAGGCAGGTGTTTTCAATCTACACGTTTTCAGTCCTTCATAATTTTAATTAATTTCTTCATTTAAGTACGAAGTGTCGAAATAACGTCAGTAAAATTTGATTTATTTTTGAACTTTTGCCAATTACTATTTTAAGAAGTCTTTGACCATTTGACCACTGAAGACAGAGATAGCTTTGTTTGTTACGACCTTCCTAGCATGGATAAGGAAAGCGATAAATAAGAATCGTAAACAAAATAAATAAAACTCGCATATCAGTTTCTTTTTAAGTGCCACATGTTTCTACTAAAATGTATTTAGAATCAAGGAAGTTGTTAAGTAAAAATGTTGTTACTTCGTAATTTATTTTTCCTCAACAGAATATATTTTACGCTAAGATTTCAAATTACAGGAAATTTAAACAAACTTCAAACAATTCTCTTTAACTAGTTAAGTTTTCTTTTTAAATAGAGGGTGTGCAGTGGCGGATTTAAGCAGATTGCGGCCCTATGCAGTGGCGAATATGAGGTATCTTTTTCAATAAACTGTTTCGTTTAGTTTCACATTTCAACACATTTTTTTTCCTTCATATCTAAAATATAGAGAAAGTATTGCAACTGTCAAAAATAAATAAATAAATAAAACGAACTGCAGATTTTAATGAATAGCCTCGCTTTAGACCTCCCTGAAGAAAACGAGTTCCCTCCCTCCCCAGTTTCAAAAAAACATTTTTGAAAATGTACATCCTTCTATCTGTATTTTTAATTTAATAGTATTTTAATAGTAATAATCTGTAATAGTATTTTTAATAAATTTGCCTGCTGCATAGCCTACTTAATTGGAACTGGCAGTATTTCTTCTAATAGTGGTCCAATTATTAATATGGCCATATACTTCCGGAATGAAAAAATGTTTTGAATAATGCAAGGAAATTAAGTTTTTTTGCAGTTAGATTCAATTAATGTACCGCTGAAAAAATTACGATATGTAAATTGTTATGTGGTTTTAGTCATTTCTAGTAAAATAATATTGATATATTAAACTTTTAAATTAAAAAAAAGTTCTACTTCTTTGTGACTAAAACCGATTAATTCTTTATAAAACAAATTTGTATTTTTTTAGTTTATCTTTTCCTCTGACGCGCATGAATTGATAATGTGTTAAAAAGCGTCAATAAGAAATAGTATTTTTTTCCCTTCTTCTAATTTAAAAAAAATGTAGGCTTAATTATACAATTAAGAACAACTGTAAAATACACAAGTTGAAATACAAGTATTTTCATAAAATATTTTTAGAAAAAAACTTCTAATGTTGCATCTTTATAAAATTAATTATTGCATTCTTTGCAGCTTCATACTAAAGATTAAGAGTTGGTTTGAATTCCCCAAGGCAAATTTTACACGGGTAGGTGAAGTTGCCAAACAGTGAACCTGAAATCCAACAAGTGGTGGAGACCCCCAATTGTAATAATCGTGTAACGCTAATATTTTTAAACTATTGTATAACATTCTGTACGATTAAATGACAAAAACTTTAAAAATAAATAAAATCGGTAGCATTTACATTCTTATAAAAATAAGTAAACGTTACAAAGCGGCCACGGTCGAGGGATAAGGAGGGGGAGCTCTACATCCCCACTTAAAACAGCTCAGTGAAAAGTTATAGGTCCTGGAGAGAAGCTTTTACATAAATTTTGGAAGGGGAAAGAGTGACAGAAAGCGCTTTTTCTTAGTTCTCCCATCGCACTAAAAGGTCAGGGGGTCAGCCGTTGGTCACTGAGTTTCCTCCCCTCACTATGAGAAACCCAGATGTGATCTTTCCCGAAAGAAATATAGCCCAGCTGTGGTCTATCACCGAAATTGTAAACATTGCAGGAACAGATTTTTCTAGGCTCGAGGTCACTTGCACTGAAGGGATCAGACACCTTGCATTAACCGGAGCAGTCCTGATTTAGTATTCCAAGATTTAAAATAAATAAAAGCAATTTCTAGACTTGTTTCCTCTTAACTTTCTCGTATACGAAGCCTAGAGAAAGTATGGTGATCGCCAAAAAATTCGAACTCGATATTTTGACGAATCTCCAAATTTTAGACCACCCCGGGCTCGAAAAACATTTTTGAAAAATGCCCGTCTGTCTGTCTGTGACAAAGGTAACTCAAAAATGCTTTGAACTAGACGGATGTAATTTGGTATATAGGCTTAAAACCAAATTTCTAGACTTCTATCAAATTTTGAGCAAAATCTGCAAAGAGGAAGTCTGTCTGTCCGGCTGTTTGAATATAAGTTAACACGATAACTGCAAAATGAAGATAATTAGATAAATAAAATTCGATTCACATATTTAAGATCTGCAATATAGACACCAGTCAAATTTTGAGCCAAATCCAACGACGAATTGACCGTCTGTCGGTCTGTACTTTCAGAAATAAGTAAATGCTATTATTTAAAGACGCAATGATTCTAATATATCAAATCTGATATGAGATTTTTTGACAATAAGTGTAATTTTTGTGCCAAATCTTTATTTCTACCGATTGAGAAAAACGTGTCTGAAACACAAATTCGATTTTTGGAGACTTTTGACCTCAAGACAGAGATTAATCGCCAAAACACTCGCCAAGGGGCACACGATAGGTTCAGTAAAACTGTTAAATTTACGCCAAAAATTAATATTTCGTAACTATTATACGTTAACGGTATGCAAGGCGTTTATTGGAATAACATCTTTGGAAAAATAATTGGTTTTAATTTCAAAATATAGTTTTTTACATTCTCACACACTCCGCATTTCAAACTTCCCTGATTCCTAAAAACACATTTTTGGAATTATATCGTGAACGAATCGTTGCACACGACAACTAAAAAATGCTTTGAGCTAGACGGATGAAATCTAGTAAGTGGCCTTTACATCAAATTCTTAATTTTCAATCAAATTTTCAACAGAATCCATTCACAGAAAGTCTGACTGTCTGAATACAAGGGAATACTAAACGTAAAGAACGAGATGAATAAATATTGACATCTAAAGTGTGTATTCGTATATGAAGTCGTCTTGGTTTTCGCCTTGATATCTTCACTGAAAGAATCCAAAGAGGGGAAAATCCGCCTATGTTCATATAATAAATGTAAAATTGAAAAATTTATTTAAAAAAATAATATTACATTTCTTTGTATCGTCTATAAATTTCTTTGTTTATATATTTTTAGAACTCTTATCAATGAATATTCTGACTAAAGTTCAGCTTCAAATATTGAATACAAGAAACAGGCAGCATTGTAACAAAACTGTTAATCCCTTTGAAGAAAGAATGGTCCATAGTCATAATCGATAGTGAAATTTAATTGAAATATTTATATTTTTTATTTAAATAAAAAATGAACACTCCAAACTTCTGACTCATTTTCCTAGTTTGAAAGATGTCCTAGATTTGAGAAAAAGATACCAGTTTATTCTGTGTTTTACTCGCAAGTAAACGATTTATGCCAAATCATGTTTTATTATGTTTAGAAAATGGGCATTTTTTATGCATATAGTTAAATGCTTCAAATAATGTTATTTTAAATTGCAAAGCTTGTGCTATATTTAATGAAAGGTAAATGTCCTGACGCAACAGCAAATTTCCTACTAGTCAAATTAGGCAGCTCCCTAGGACCAATAAATTCGGGGGGGGGGGGAGAAACGCAGTCAAGTCGATTAAAAAATTTGATTAGCTTAGTTGCCAAATACATTCGGAAAAAATCCAAGTTCTATGAGTAATAAAATTATAGAATATCGTAATACTGTGTCAACTATGCTTACTCAAGTTCTTATCTGCTTTATTACTTAGTTATTACATTATTTATAAGTACAAAATGCATACTTAAATATAACAAAAAACTTGGATAGTGTTTAATCGTGTATTATAATAAACAAATACATAAGAATACATTTTTACAGAGTTAATAGAATAAAAAATTCATCTAAAATAAATAATTAACACGTGCATTGCCTAGAGGTGAAAATACCTAAATAATACCTAAATTAGCAATTGACATCTCTTATTAGCAGAGACAATCCAGGGTTCTGATTCTTTTTTTTTACTGACTTGGTTTTTCCCCCTCCCTATTTGACGAACATACCGAGCTAAAGTTAAGACATTCCGGTCATCTATACTTATAATAAAGCTTAATGTGTGTGTGTGTGCGTGTGTGTTTGTGCTCTACAGGCCAGACCATTCAAACTACAGCTACCAAATTTGGCACGTGTATACCTTGGAGGCCGGGAATGCGCACCTGGGGGTTATTTTTCGAATTTTTAACTAGAATTTTATTTATTTAAAAAATAAGCGAAATTTTGACATGTTTCTGCTATAACTTCCGAAATTATTACCGCACAAAAAAGATTTTTACATGAAGATTTTTACAAAAGATTTTTACATTTTACATCAAAAATTTATCTTTTAAATGATACTAATATCTTAATCCTAAAATTAAATTTCTATTTTTAATGAATTTTTAAATAAATGTTTTAACTATGTTTTTCAATAATTTTTTTCGTAAAAAATTTAAATTAAAATTAAGCACGTTTCGCATTCATGGGAAAAAATAGCTTTTTTCAAAGTGTTGCCATCACATTGATTAAAGCTCCAATTAAAAATAAATTAAATCTTTTTGGAAATGAAATCTGCAAAAATATAATTTTCGGCACGTGTTTGTAGAAAATGAAACAAATATGAAATATTATTTTTTCTAAAAAATAAATTCAAGAAAATCAATTCTCT
This sequence comes from Argiope aurantia, assembly GCA_026543865.1. Taxonomy (NCBI): domain Eukaryota; kingdom Metazoa; phylum Arthropoda; class Arachnida; order Araneae; family Araneidae; genus Argiope; species Argiope aurantia. Next base: position 4,482 of record JAPMOR010107799.1, on the reverse strand, counting down.
ATACAGAGTGTTTATTTAGACCCGGACCCATTTTGATGTTTAATGACTCATAAAATAATGAAGATATAAACAAACTTATGGCATTTATTGATGGAATAACTCATATATTTTCCTTTTCAGGTTTGAATATTTTTACTTTTGTAAATATCGTCTGCGCGTGTAGTTAATTTCAGATAATTTCATTTTCCAGTCTAAATATCTGTACTTTTCTAAATATCGTTTGCTTATTAATTGCATTTTTCTCTCTTTTGTTTTTGGCAACTATTGAAATGTTATGTTTACTTTTGATGTGTTTGTTCTATGTAGTACTTTTGTATGTGATGTTTTATTCGAGCGGATATTAAGGAGAATGAATACACCGCAAGAGAAAGCACAGATTTTATGGTGGTCATAGAGTTAATTTCCAATCAACTAAATCACTGACTTTTAAGAGTTAATTTCCAATCACTTAAACTGACTGATTCATGAAAATTTGAATATCACTATTCAGTAAAAAAAGGATAATTTTAGATTTTCCATCGATCGCTTCAAAGAAAATATGCCAATCAGCGCGCAGGTTTCTCAATATTAATTGGCCTAAGATTATGAAAATGTTGAGTTTTTCTAAATTTTTAACATTTAAAACTTCATAAATAAGTTTTAGTTGATCGTGGAAAATAGAAACATTCATTCATTTATTTAAAATTTGGTGAGTCCAGAATATTTCTCAGAATATGATACCTTACTGCATTAAATTTAGACTTCATAATTTTTTAAATATATTTATAGGCAGGAACAAAATATTATTATTGATTTCATTTCAATCCTTTTGAAAGCAAAATTAAAAACTGAATTTTATGCTGAATCTCAGAAATTTTTGTTGAATTATTTTTTGAGATATTACATAAATAATGAAAAATATTTTGTATTTAACATAAGACTTAAATACCGAGCGATTCTGTTTGCAATACTCACATTCAATAATAATAATAATTAATTACTAACAATAAAGATGATAAATAAAATAAAACGCTTGGTTTTATTAAAAAATATCTTTATATTAATTGCAATTTCATCATTTCCACTTTAAATTAAAGTTAAAGTTTTACCGGAAATGACAACAAATTAGCAAAATATATATATAGTAAATTGAACGAAACGATCTAAACAACAGTATAAGTTTGGTATGACTATCAGAATTTGAAGATTAAAAATATTTTGTTTGAGAATCTATTAAGAGACCAGTTACTTAAAATATTTAATTGAAAATTGTAGCGAGCGGTAATACTGGCGAACCGGCTGGTCGCCAAAGGCGGCTAGTTTGAAATAAAGCGCATTTAAATAGCAAAAATGTTTTGATTTGTTAAAAACAAATAGAAAGTTAGTATAATGAGACTACATTTCTAAAGTAAATAAGAATTATTAAATTATGACCTCCATTTTATTCCTTATTTATTAGAACATAACATACAAGCAAAATTATTTAATAAAATAGAAAAAACCACTAGAAAAAGAAATCGTGAAGTTTATATTAGTATTTGCAATTCAACAAGAATTATTCTTTCTTTTAAATTTTTTTCTAGCATATTTTTCAAAGATGGAAGGGGGGTATAAAACATCTGTTCTATATTCTGAAGAAAATGATTCTAAACGAATAATAATATGTTTAAAGGTTAACAACTTCTTAAAAAAATCGTCTGCTATCCATTTAAATTCCATGATCACACTAATCGGCTTGGTTTATTGTATTGATCAACTCATTAGAATTTTCATCTTCTAACATCTGCTGTTAATGGAGTAATGAAATAGCCAGCTTTTCATTTTTTCTCTCTTTTTACTTGTTTGTTTTCATCTCTTTTATTCCCGCATTCCACACTAAGTGTCTTTCAATTGTTTTGCTTATATGGCAGCACATGACTCGATGCCGAATTCTTTTTTTTTTCTTTGCTTTCGCGATTTTAAAATTCTTTTCTTTTGTTTATTTTATCAATTCCTTTCATAAAAGACAGAACAATTTTCACATTAAAATTATCGTTTGTAGATTCATGGCAATATTAAAGAAAATAATATGAAATCAAAGATTTTTTCGCCAAACGATTACTTTATTTTGAAGCGTATTCAGTTGTTATAAATTATTGGTTTAAATAGGAAACTAAAATTAAATTTGAAACTAAAATAATAAAAAATGTAAAACTAAAATTAATAATAAAACGTCCGAGTAATAATTAATTAAAAATGAAATATTTCTTTAGTTTAAAATGTATTTGAAAAATGCTTTTTTTAATGATTCGAGGGCTTTCCCATCACGCCTATTTAACAATTTTATTTATTTATTTATAAGCTACCTGGACCAAAGACGTAGTCTGATTTAATATTGCTTAACTGCTTGTTACACAGCAGAAGATATGTAATGATAGAATAAATGCATATTTATGATATTTTGGTGCCACTTACTATTCATTACATTTAATTACCCCAATAACTCATACTCATTTAAATATGTTGAATATATATTACAATAAGCATTATATAAACTATGAATTTGACTTATTCTGAAATGTAAATGAGAATTTTATTTTTAATATTAGTTAAGCCCATAAAATATGCAAAACCAATAGCTAGTTAAGTATGTCACCTCACACTGCAAACTTTTTTTTTCATGCACATTTATTTGCAGACGATAATAAGTTAGTGCAAATCCTGAGGTCATTTTTCTTGTACTTTTTCTTTTTTATATAAGTACAGCTTACATGTATTTAGCAATGGAGTGATACGATGATGATTACTAATATAATCCATGACAATTCGACCTTATGTAGAGCACTAGATAACAACTTTTCGCCAATGAATGGCGTCATAGAATTATAGAAAGAGCTCAGTAAGATAACATTTTTGTTTTAAAATGTAACTTCATTGCATGAGATATCAATAACTCATGTTAAAAATCAAATCAAATCTCTTCTAATGCATCAGTTATTTTTAGTTACGTTAGGATTATATTCAAGATATTTCAACCAGGAATAATGATACACGGTTTAGCGTTTTCTTTATTGTCAATTTGCGTTGTTACTGATTTCACCTTTGTTTAATAATCTCCTTGTAAAGTATCTGATGGAATTAAACTGTCATCGTATATTTAAGGTCAGTATTCGAGTGTTGGTTATTTCTCCAACAATAATAAGTAATGACTGCCTTGAAAATACAATAACATATGCAGTGATTAATTTAAAATCTCTTACGTTAAGAAAGTAGAATGTGCATGAGTATTTATAATGGACATATCAGTTGATCTTGAACTATCAAACTTGGCGTGTATATACTTTGGAGTGTAGGAATGGGTACGTCGGAACAACGTGTTTTAAGTTTCAATTAAGTAAAAATTAAGCGACATTTTGGATTTTTTTTTTCCTAGCAACTTCTGAAAATAATCCATATATAATAATAATATGTTCATCATTGTCTTTTGTTGCTTCTAGCTCCCCCACATCTACCAAAAAAAAAAGCCCCCTGAAAAAGTTCTTCAAAATTAAGCAATTACATCGTATGCTTTCTTGGGGATTGTTTTCATTTCTCATTTTTATAATGATTTAATCTAGATTTTAATGCTATACCGTAATAGAGAGTAATCTCAGCTATAAAGATTGAATGTGTGTGCGTGCATATATGTGTCGGCGTTCAACAAAACAGATCGTTTGACTTATTGCTATTAAACTTGGTACTATATATTTTGGAAGGTAGAAATGTGTAGCAGTTTTATCAAAGCAGTTTTTTTTGTAAATATTCTATTTAGATTTTTAATTCATTTAAAATTAACTGAATTTTCTCACTACAATCAAAAATTATTACAGTACAAAAATAATTTTTAAATATCATCATAAAATTCAAAAACATTTTCAATTATATTATTTTTTGACTTGTAATTTTTTTTCGATTTCAATTAATTAAAAAAAATTATTATGATTGCATTCGTGAAAGTAATTATTTATCTCTGATTAGAGATTCTTGTTTTGAAATTCAAATTTTGTAAGAAAAATTTCGGAAGAGTTTGGATTAGGAATGAAGGGGAGGGGGGATACAAATAAAGTGATAATAGGATTGAAGTTAACATTTAGATTTTTGAGAATATTTGAAGATTTTTTTTATGCATTTTTATTATTTAAATGAATTTCTAGATTTTTCTGGGTGTCTAAATACCTTTTCATGTAAGATGTATTGAGATAATTTTGTAGTGGTTAAAAAAATTCGAACTCGAGATTGTGACATTTCCACTTTTCAGTTTTTCCAGAATCCAAAACACATACTTCCATCTGTGAAAGGGTTAACACAAAAACACTTTGAATTAAATAGATGAAATTTAGTATATGTAGATTTCTATCAAATTTTGAACAAAATCTATTGAGAGGATTTCTGTCTTTTCAAATGACCGAATATAAGTTAGCATGATAACTAAAAATTAAGAGAGACGGATAAAATTTAGTATACAGATTCAATATCTAAAATATA
>JAPMOR010107787.1:54259-125503 GCA_026543865.1 Argiope aurantia | reverse complement strand
TTATTAGATGAAATTATAGCATATTCTTTTTCATGTATAATCAGAACAGATATTTCTACAATTCCAGAGAAAAGTGGTTTTACCATTCCAAGAAAATTTATATCTGAGGAATATATATAATCGCCTTTTATTCGAATTGGTTTCCCAGGCCTCACTCAGAATTACTGCACAAATTTTTTATGGCATTTTGATTTCTTAGCTTTAACAAATATTTCCTGTACATTTTTGAAGGCGTTAGAACTTTTTTCACTTTGACTCTTCATTTAATTGGCGAAAGTATTTTGATTCTTCGTAAAATAGGTGATAGTCGAGAATAATATATTTTATTACTGATTCTTCTGTACTTTATGTTTTGTTTTATACATTAAATTGGCAATTTCAACAACTGCCCTTTAGTCAGTTTGCCTGATATTGCAACTGGTGCCTGCCTTAATTTTAAATCGTATACGCACAATATTTCAGTAGATAATAATGATTTTATTAATGCGCAGCATATATAACATATTATTGAAAGCTGACGATAGACGCTTTATTTTATTTCCTTTTATCTCATTCTAACCATTTATTCCACTCACAAAACTGATTACATAAAAAAAAAGGAAGAAATAAAAATAAGATGCTGCTGGTGTCGGAAATCTATGTTTTATAGAAGGAAATAAGGATAGGTATATGTATCTTGACATTCTAAATCAAAAGGTTTTAACCAGTGCAGAAAAATTGTTTCTTGGAACTGACTTTACTTTTCAATAGGACAATGATCTTAAACACACCTCCCAAGATTTGTTAAGAGTGGCGCCTCTATCATGTTAAACAACAGCTTCATAGCCCTCCCCAGTCTTCCTATTTAAACCCTACAGAAAATTTATGGGAAGAAATCAGTCGTGATCTGAAAAAGTATGACATAAAAAACAAATTTGAACTGAAAAGGACTATTCAGCACATTTGGAGCAACAAGAGCTCCAGAAAATAGAAAACCTGTAGGGATTATGCTACAACGTTTGAGAGAAGTGATAAAGGCCAAAGGAGGACTTACCGATCATTAAATGTAAACTATTCAACATGAAAAATATCTTTCATGTACAATATAAATACCGTACTGAAACTATTTTTGTTTCTTTCAATTTATGTATTTAATTTTCTCCACGTTTTTTCTTTATAATATTCATCTATACTTACAATAAAGCTCAATGTGTGTGTGTGTGTGTGTTGGCGCTCTACAGGCCAGACCATTCAACCTACAGCTACCAAATGTAGCACGTGTATACCTTGGAGGCCGGGAATGTGGACCTGGGGGTTATTTTTTCGAATTTTTAATTAGAATTTTATTTATTTAAAAATTAAGCGAAATTTTGGCGTGTTTCTGCTATAACTTCCAAAGTATTACCGCACAAAAAGGATTTTTACATCAAGTTAAAGATCAAAAATTTATCTTTTAAATGGTACCAATGTTTTAACCTTAAAATTAAATTTCTGTTTTTAATGAATTTTTAAATAAATATTTTAACTCTATTTTTCAACAATTTCTTTCGTACAAAATAAAAATAAACGTTTCGCATTCATGGGAAAAAAATAGCTTTTTTTTTAAAGTGTTGCCATCACATTGATTAAAGCACCAATTAAAAATAAATTAAATCTTTTTGGAAATAAAATCTGCAAAAATATAATTTTCGTCACGTGTCTGTAGGAAATGAAACAAATATGAAATATTATTTTTTCTAAAAAATAAATTCAACAAAAATTCTTTTATGATCTTTTACACTCTCTATATTATTAATCCAATAAATCAGTTTTATTTTAAGGCAAGTTTTGTTTAATATTAACAGGATATCCATTCAAATCATGGCCACACAGCTAATTTGTAAACCTTTAGTAAGACAAAGATCTGTTGCGACATAAATCGTAAATATTTTATTTAAAAGTAGCAAACGATTATTTTAATAATTATAAATTTTATTTTGTAAATAGTTGTAAAATTCAGATTGGCAACAGTGATATTTTTGGAACTTTTAATTTGTTGTTTAAAAACGATGCTAGAATTTTGAATGAAAATAAGTTGATGTAAATTTGATAATATTATCTATAATGTAATAAGATTTAGTTTCATAATAAGTTTGTCTGCATTCTATTTTTGTTGACGCACGAACACAACAGATTTACTAAAATGGTTTAAATAGAAAAATGATTATATTTTATGTAACTTAATTCAATAAATGCTCTAATAAATAACGAATTTTTGATTTTACATAAAGCTTCTGCTGTCGAAATCACGAATAACAAAATGTTCTTGAAACACTAATATTTTAAATAAAAAGAGTTAATTTCCAATTAACTAAATCAATCACTTAAACTGACTGATTTATAAAAATTTAAATATCACTATTCAATAAAAAAAAGGATAATTTTAGATTTTCCATCGATCGTTTAAAAAAAAAATACGCCAATCAGAGCGCAGGTTTCTCAAGCTTAATTGCCTAAGATTATGAAAATGTTGAGTTTTTCTAAATTTTAAACATTCAAAACTTCATAAATAAGTCTTAGTTGATTGTGGAAAATAGAAACATTCATTCATTTATTTAAAATTTGGTGTGTCCAGAATATTTCTCAGAATATGATACCTTACTGCATTAAATTTAGATTTCATAATTTTTGAAATATATTTATAGGCTGGAACAAAATATTATTATTGATTTCATTTCAATCCTTTTGAAAGCAAAACTAAAAACTGAATTTTATGCTAAATCTGAGAAATTTTTGTTGAATTATTCTTTGAGATATTACATAAATTATCAAAAATATTTTGTAGTTCACATAAGACTTAAAAACTGAGATATTCTGTTTGCAATACTCATATTCAATAATAATAGTAATAAATAAATAGCAATAAAGATGATAAATAAAATAAAACGCTTGGTTTTATTAAAAAATATCTTTATATTTATTGCAATTTCATCATTTTCACTTTAAATTAAAGTTGACGTTTTACCGGAAATGACAACAAATTAGCAAAATATATAGAGTAAATTGAACGAAACGATCTAAACAACAGTATAAGTTTGGTATGACTACCAAAATTTGAAGATTAAAATTGTTTTTCTTGAGAATCTATTAAGAGACCAGTTACTTAAAATATTTAATTGAAAATTGTAGCGAGCGGTAATATTCTCGAACCGGCTGGTCGCCAAAGGCGGCTAGTAAATAATAAATGAAGTTCTGTTACACCAATTTTCATTTTCCTTACAAAGTATTTTGTGTCAAAAATTTAAGTTTCATTAACAGTTATAGCTGCGTACGGAAACTTTTTTACCCACTATATGTTATTATCACTCAAGGTTTGGCGATAAGGTTTTTAAATGTAATAATCCTTGCAATTGGCCTAACAAAACCAACGTTCACTAGCTTGAAAATTGAATCCCCGACTCTTGCAGACGACAGAGGCCAAAGGATCGAGATTTGCCGTCTTTTTATCCGTGACAGAGACAGCACTACCCAATTTTTAATCGATACTGGCACCATTATCGAAAGAAAAAAAAAAGAATTATTGAAAAGTTGGAACTCTTCGCTGTAAATGGAACCAAAATTTAGATTTATAGGTAAAAGTTGCTAAAACTGGATTTGAGATTGAGAAGAGCATTTGATTGGCCTTTTGCGATAGCTAATGTCAATAAACCAATAATAGGTACCAACATTTTATCTCACTTTCACCTTTTGGTTCCCAGCAAAAACCGTAAATTGATTGACGGCATCACTTTAATGTCTTCTATTGATGACCCCTCCTACGGTGTCGTTTCACCAGTTTCATGCAGTATAGTCAGTACGAAGTACCCCCCCCCCCCAAAAAAAAAAAACAATTTCCAGATCTTTTGCGGCCAACACTCATCAATAATGAAATCAAAAGTCACAACATTGAACATTTCATTGAAACTAACGGTGTCCCGGTTGCGGCCAGGGTCAGAAGATTCTCAGTCGACAAATTAAAAGCAGCAAAAGCTGATTTTGAGTTTATGTTGCAACAAGGCCTATGCAGACTTTCAAAAAGTTATTGGGCCTGTTCTCTACATCTCACTCAAAAGAAATCAAGTGATTGGAGGCCATGGAGATAAAAAGGCCATTATAACTATTTTTGAGCAAAGCAACGCGGCCAGAGATATTTCAACGACTCATGGATGTAGTACTATCAGGATTAGGCTTCATATTCTGCTAATTAGATGGCATACTAATCGCTTCTCCAGATGAACAGTCACACAGTAAACAATTATACATGGTTTTTCAAAGCTTAAACGACTATGGTTTATGCATCAATGTTGCAAAATGTATTTTTGGCACTTCTAAACGTAATCATTTGCGGTATCAAATCACAACCAGCCCATATAAATAACATTTGATTAAATGATATTTAAAATATATAGTAAACACTACTTAAAGGAGTTACAATTATTGTCATTTACCAGGCATTCTAAATTCCTTAACACAATGTATTAAAAGTTTATATAATAGAAGAAATTTTAGGTTGGTTGGTGAGGTTTTTTGGCGCAAGAGCCACACTTGGCTAAGCTGCGCCATGCAAATGGTAAAATATAAAATCAGGGTAAAATACAAGTTTAGATAATAAATATTATGTACTAAAAACTCAGAATTTGAAACTTATGAAGTGTGACAGTGCATCAATAAAATCTCAGAATTTAAAAAAAATCCTCAATAAAAAACCACAGAATAAGTAATTATATCGGCGTGGATCATGATGGGAACGATGACTGAAAAAAAAAACAGGTATCAGTTACACTAAATATAAGTATAAAATGTAATAGCTTTTAAAAATTTAAAGATATTTGGGTGGTGTTTTTCACCCACTAAGTCCTTAAGAGTCAATGAAGTTGAATGAAAAAAACGAATACGATAGGAGTTAAAATCAGGGCACTCAATTAAAAGATGTTGAACAGTAAAATCCACACGACATTTGGGGCACTTCGGTGCAGCTTCACCAAACAGAAAATGTTTGTGCGTGAAGCGAGTATGTCCTATACGGAGGCGAGTCAATTTGACGTCAACTTCACGTATGGGGAGAACAGACCACAATCCAATAATAGGCTTGATGGAATGCAGTTTATTTTCGATACGCTGATTCCACGCTAATTGCCAAGTAGAAAAAAAGTATTTTGTCAAGGACTTCTTAATATCACAATAAGGAAGCCTCAGAGACAAAAAATCTGTTGCTGATTTTGCCGCTGAATCTGCCATTTCATTTCCAAAGAGACCAACATGACTCGGCACCCAACAAAAAATTATCTGAAATCCATCCTTTTGTAGGGCACGCAAAGTTAATAAAATTTTAATTGCTATAGGATGCATCCGATTATGGTACTGTGAAAGTGTTTCCAGAGAACTCATGCTATCGGTGTAAATGGCAAATTGTCGCTGAGTAGATAGTGAAATTTTTTGGAGGGCAGACAGAATTGCCACCAATTCGGCAGTAAATACTGAATAGAAATTGTGAAGACGGTGGCTCAATGTATCAGATGGAAGTATAATTCCACAACCAACGTGGTCGTCTGATTTCGAGCCATCCGTGAAAATTGGGGCAAAAGAAGAATACCGATAGCGATGGTGTAGAAACAGCTGTTGCAAGACAGTCGGTGTATTTGAAGATTTATCGAATCCGGAGAAGGGATTCAAAAAGGAAAATTGTTGTTTATCCCAAGGTGGGAAGCAAAATAATTCGGGTGATTTAACAGCAATATTATCAAGGTCCGAGTCATGTAGCAGATTTTTGATTCTTTCATTAAATGGAAGGATATGAAATGGACGAGCATCATACAACCGTCGAAAACCGACTGGCAATGTGATTTGACGCACAGAATGCTCTGGCACAGACAAAATTCGGAAGTAATACAAAGCGGACAATTTATTACGCCTTAAGTTAAGGGGGAGTTGGTGGCAAATAACATACAAACTCTCAACTGGAGAAGTACGAAATGCACCTGAACAGATTCGTAAAGCAGAGTGGTGCACAGTATCTAGTCTTTGTAAAACTGAAGCACGGGCAGAACCATATACCCATAATCCATACGTGAAAGAATGACCGCTTGATAAATACGGAGAAGGGAGGTTCGATCGGCACCCCAAGATGTTCTAGAGAGCACCTTCAAAATATTCAAGGCCCTCTCGCACTTCTTTCGCAGGTAGAAGAAATTCTATCTTTCTTTCTCAGTTAATTAGCATGCATGAATGCATATTAATATTCTCAGAATTACGTGCAAACATGCATGGGCCTTTAAAATTCAGTAGTTTGTAAATATTCAGTCAAATGATATCCTCTTATTTTGAGAAGTGCCAGAATACCCAATATAGAAGATTAATTGGTTGGGATTATTGGCATTCTGGCCATATTTCAAAATGCTGTATCTATTACATAACATTTAAGATTTCATGTTCAGCTTTTCACAGTGTACATAGTGATAAACTACTTGAAAAATTAAGTACTTTTAAGAACCTTAGCCAAAAAAAAATTAAGCACCTTTGTATAAGTATGCATACGTAAACTAAGTATTTTTTAAGTGAAGTATTTTTGTTTTGTTTCATAATAATGCAATTTTTATTGAAAGGCTTTACATTTTACATTTATTTCTGTACTTACACATCTTCTATTGCAAAATTATGCCTTTTTGGATTTAATAAAAACATAAATGAAAAAAAAAACCTATCAACACACAAAAAAAGTCAATTTTTACATTATTAACAAAGAAGATCTGTGTTCGCTTTCAACATTTCTTAAAATTCATAATTTAATTATATATATATAATTTATTAAGATAGATACACCATTTCTGAAATTGTTGATAAAGATGTAGAAATACAGTTTAACCAAAAATTTGGCATTTGATTTTGATATAAGCAACAATAAATAAGGTTCAACGTGGCTCGGATGAAAAGAGTGAATTTCTTCTTGAACTAATTAATTCTATTTAGAAATTTTATTTGTAATCTTGTTGAGATAAGAACTGAAGCATTTCTACGGCTAACATCAAATGACTGGTAAAACGGTCATGAAGTTGATGATAGAACAATACCATGTTCTTAATGAGTTTTTAAATCATTTTTAATAGAAAGTAATAGCATTCACAAATAATCAGACTAAAAGGAAATTCTCTCATCACCTCTTACTTCTAAGTTTTGTAAAGGCCTATTTTGAACGTTTAACTTCCTAAAATTTAATGAAAACTAAAATAATATTCCTAAAATAATTTTTAGCATGTAAGCAAAATCCTTACTTATGAAAATGCTTTAACAAGTTCATATATAACAGAAACAAATTCATGAAGTCAAGGAAAAAAATAATCAGCTCTGTGGTCAGAAGAAAAACGAAAATAAATCAGCAGGAGCGTCCCGAAAACTTTCATGCAAACTGACAGAAAAAAAAAATGTCACAGTGAGCCTTCAACTTTATAAAGATTAATTTCATAAATAATTATGCAGATAGCATAACTGAAACCAGAGGGAGTTGTCTACTGAAAGCATACTCTTTAACAAAGGTCTAATTTTATAGAACGCCCTTTATGACACTGGCCTTCAATAGTTACTAAAGATTAACCTTAGGCATATATTAAACATTTTTACTCATTCTATCATGTGATCTTCAACGAGTGTTTAAACCATTAATCTCTGAAATGCAGTTGAAAATATCCGAAAAGCGAATTTGGGTTTTAGATGCATTCTACCCAAATGATGAAAACTAAAACTTGACAAAACTACACTTTTAGTCACAAAATCCCATGTCATATTTGATATATTTAACTCAATCCGTTTTTGATTTATTGCATTAACACATTTCTCAAAATACAGACCGTCAGACGGCCAACCGTTTGTTGGATTTAGCTCAAAATTTGATAGATTCTATATTACAGATTTAAATCTGTGTACCAAGCTTTATCTATCTAGCTTTCTTCATTTTGTAGTTATCATGCCAACTTGTATTCAAACAGACGGGTAGATTTCTTTTAAACAGGTGTTACACTAAATTTGATAGAAATATACAAATATGGTGCAAACACCGTATACCACATTTCATCGGTCTAGCTCAGTGTTTTTGTGTTATCTACGTCACAGACGAACATATTTTCTGATGATGTGGTTTCCTAATTCAAGGAGATTTAAATGTGGAGATTCGATAAAATTTCGAGTTCGAATTTTTAGATTATTGCAATACTTTCTCTATATTTCGTATACGAGAACACATATGCCAATTGAAGCATTTTTTAAAAAGCATTTCTTGAAACCAGTGAGACAATATATCTCAATGCTTCAAAATGTAACAAAAATCATCAAATAAGGAATTTTATTCGATGAAATGTTTTTAAAAAAATTCAAGCAAAGAAAGTCCATCCTTTTTTTTGTTATAATTTTACCAGCTGCAAAATAATATGATTCAACAGTTCAATATGATATTAACAAAATAATACGATTCAACAGTAATACTATTATGAATTTCATTGCAATGAAAACCATTGTCATTGGTCTTAAATTTTTAATTAAACTTCGAATTAATAATTTGAGAAATACGTTCTTGGTAAGCCTCTAATGCCAAAAATAAATAAATAAATAACTTTCCAAATTTCATGCTCTTGACTTCAGTGGCTTAATACTAGGCGTTGCTTAGGACTAACCTTTAGTCCTAAGAATAAGAAAGATTTAAGAGAATAATTAAGAGAGAATTCATTGGGAAAAAAATTTCTATAAAAAAAATTAGAAAAAGAAAAAAAAATCGTGATAAAATCTAAACTATAAAAAATAAAAATTTTATTTATTTTTTTATTTTTAAAAAAAATGTTAAGTACCAGATTCAGCAGCTTTTTTCCCCTTCGTTAAAACAAATTTGACGAGATTGGTCCAATAAAATAAAAAAAACCTCAAATGGATGGGAAATTCAAAAAACACCGTGAAACGTATCTGATCATTGAAAATTTAAGGCTTGAAGTTAAAATTTCATCATATTAGATTTTAAGCGATTGACTAACGTAATTACATATCGCAACTAATTATAATCCATTACAGTACAGTTGAATATCTGTAATACGTCGTTCAAGCGATTGCTCCAAAACGACATATTAATGAGATTGATGATAGAATATGTTAATGTTTTTAGAGCAGCATTACCCATGCCCAATAATCTTTTTGGAGGCACCAAATTTATCCTGCTGTTTTCTCATTTTCCGTTGATCGGACCAATCTGTTTATTCATTAATAACACATAAAAGTCTGAATATATACTAACCATGAGTAATTTAAATAAATTCTTCAACATCTGCAACATTAAATGTTGGAACATTTTTCGAGAAGCAATAAGTACAACACAGTATATATTTCGTACTGCCCCTTCAGGATATCAATTCCAGTGTTTCAATAAATGGCATTGCACTTTGTTGGAGAAACAGGGAGCAAAAAAAGGAGGGGGGGGGGGGTTGACAGAAAGAAAGAAAAGAAAAGGAAGAGGAAAAAAAAAAAAGTCGAAAGCATCATTTAACGTTATCTTAAGATGTACTGGAACCCCTGGATTCCGTCTTCGAATTCCTCTATTCTGTTGGTTTTCTTTTTTGGTATATCCGGTAAAAAAGACTTTCCGATTACGATTACATGAATTATCAAATCCAACTTGTAGGGAAACAAAACAAAAGGAACTTGAACAAAACAAAAACCACTTTGCTTTTCATGAGAAAATTAAGCACTTTTCATGACGCTACGCAGCCTGTAAATTCTTCAAATTTAGAAACAAAAATTCAAACTGTGTTTCACAGAATTGGTTATGAATTAATAGTATGACTTATGAAATTGTATAAATTAGAAGGGAAAGTGGAAGCTAAATGCATTCATTTAAACTTGTCAAACCCGTATCTTTTGGGCGTAAAAAATGTTTGAATGAGATTTACTATCAATTCATTTCAGATAATAAATTTATCTAAGAGCAGTTCAGTCAAATTCAAAATCTGGATAATTGATTAATATATGATCTGTTTGAAAACACGGTCATTGCAAATATGTAAGTGGTGATAATGCATAAAGTAAATATTTACATTCAATTACAAGACAAACCAGTCTTGTTCCAGATTTTAATCAAAAAGATTGGTTAAAGATTTTAAATGCTTGATCAGAAGGATCACTTAATTATTAAAACTCCAAATGCTGGAATTTTTGAAAAGGCATAATTCATAAAAATAAAGAATAAAAATGTTCTACTATTTGAAAGGTATTTCTGCTTGATTCATTAACAGAATCAAGTATCAAAAGGGCAATCATTCTTGCTTTATACTCTCCTTTAGCAAGACAAAAATGAATGGCAATTTATTTAAAAATGCTTATCGATTTGCATCTAATGAATAGGATTTAAAGATCAGAATTCGTGTGAAAGTTAAATAAAATTTTTCCTGTATTCTAAGAATTAATTAATTTTTTTTTAACTTTTTTTCTACTTTAAAAAAATTACGTCACACACTAGAAAATTTGATCAGCAAATAGCCTAATATATTATAAACAGACTACAAAAACATACTAATAGTTGCATTTTTTTCTTGTGCCTGTTTTTCTCAATTGTAATTCTTAACTGTCAGCATTCGCTTTTTGAAATCATCTAAATTATTAATTAAAAAATTTTCTGCTATGGAATTCCTTTCACTTTTCATAATTCTTTTCCTGATCTGACGATTCACTTGATAATTCGTTACGTCGCTAATTGTTCAAGAATGGATGCCTGATGAATGAATGGGATGGCAGGAAATAATTTGAACCAACAGAATGGATAAAAAGAGGGTGTTTGTTTGAAATTTTGTATGGAGAAAGGCTTGATTGCTTCTAAATGAGTATGTCTGGTGTGGTGAGAATGTGAACCCGATTGATTTGGATAAGAGAATCAATAGAAAGAAGAAAGGATTTGAATCCGCACCATATTAAAAGGTCTGTAAGGAAGGGTTCATAGTTTGATAGAAGTCATTTGGATTTGGATGTAATTTTATGTATTACGTACATGTGGTTAAATAAAATGAGGCATGAAAAGCATTGTTAATGATCTGAATGTTGCAAAACAAGCAGTGATCAACTAGATGAATTTTTGTAGTGAAGTGTGTGAAGATGCTTGTTTAGCGTTTGATGGGAAAATTGGTGGAATTGGAAGAGTTGTTGAAGTCGATAAAGTAAGTTAGGAAAGCGAAATGTGAGAAGAACGCAAGAATGTAAATGGAATGTCAATGGATTTTTGGATGCTTAGTAAGGTTTTGACTTTTTTCTTTTTGAAGTGGTGAATGAAAGAAGAGCAGATATGTTGCTTGAGGTTATTAAAAGAATTCTTCCAGGTAGAATATTCAGACTGTTGGTCATCTTATAACTGTCTCACTAATGAGAGTTATAAGCATTTGACAGTCATCCACAGTCTAACGTTTTAAGACCCTGAAACTGGAGTACAGACAAATTCCATCGAGGGAACCTGGAGCGCAAATAAAAGATTTCTGCAAAAAAACAAACCATGTAGACGGAGAATTCGACAGTTACATGGCAGAATACATATGAAAGAGACAAAATAACATCTCTATTACTGAAAAAGTTCGCCATTTCTTCAAGGAAATGTGTAGAGCATACCCTCTTGAAGCGACCGATAAAATAAATCAAGCGCATTAATTCCTTAAAATTTCTTCTGAAAAAGATCCGCTGCTATAACATAATTCGCTCTTTCTTTTCTGTTGATTATGTACTGTTCTTGTTATCCACACAGGCCTTGTGTTCAAAGTGATAGCTAAGCTACTAGATTCTGGCTTCCGACGCTAGCGAAGCCATAGGAAGTTGAAAAATTCTACTCAGTGCCATCTTCAGATGCTGAAGGCATCGCATGTTCTAAATCTTTTGTCTGCACAACAGCCTGGCACGGTTGGTTTGCAAAATAGCTTTATTCCAAATTTGTAAAGATAAGCAGCGATAGTGACACTAAATGTTAAAAAGAAAGTCTTCTGAGATAAAACAATACTGATCAGTAAAGATCGTAATTTTAATGCAGAAAGTAGTTGTTAGCAGAAATAGGATGCTCGTTTCATATTGGGTTTTTCTTTCCATCCGAATGCGTGTACACAAACTGTTGATGATTCGAACCCCGTTCGCAACGATTTATCACATGAAATAAAAGGATGCTCCGAATTATTTATGCAAATGATATCTAAATGTTTTTTTCACTCTATCTAAGAGTGGAAGCACGTGTGCGCGCATGCTTAGACGTAGATTGATTCAGATTCTTTTTTTTTTTTTTTTAACTTGCGTTCGTAGTCTGTGTCGGTGTAATATGTGATATGTTATAATGTATTAAATGTTTGTTTGTCGCAAGAAATAAAAGTCTGTTTTTAAGAAGTCTTCTTGACCTGCAACATTTAATAAGCACCAGTCACATGCATTTTTCACTACTATTATTTGAACATTTTACTCTGTGAACCTTAAGACGATTGATCTTGACAATCACAGGGTTTGAACCCAAATATCGTCTGACAGTAGTAAACGCAACTGTTAAGCAGAATCGTTTATTTGGTCGGTCATGTTTATTGGCGACTTGGCATCCCTTTGGGTAGCAAGGGGCACACACAAAAGTAGGATTTTACCAAGCCGTTTTTTCTCCATGAAGTTATACAGAGGAACTGATATAAAACTAAAGTAATGAAGTGATGTGCATTGAGAAAATTTGAACTGATCTCTTCTGATAGCAAAACCATAAAAGCTTGGACTAGATGAAGAAAATTAAAAGTCTACGGAGTAGCTGCATAATAATGTTATTTCAGATTGAAAAATAAAGAGTAAAATACTTAATCAACGAACCATTTTTACTATCACATTTTTCTGTTTAACATCAACTTCAAAACAGAGAATTAAAACAACTAATTAACTATTTATATAACAGAATAACAATTAATTAAATAGATTCCTTGAGTAAAAAATTTAGTTTATTCTCTAAAACAAATAATTACATAACCCATTTATGTAATTATAGGTTGGTTGGTTGGTTGGTTAGTTTGGGTTTTTTGGCACAAGGACCATTCCTGGCCATACTGCGCCATCCTTATGGTAAAAAGTAGAGCTTTGTTGATGATTGGAACTTTGTATAAAATTATGCTTATGTGTAAACTAATATAAAATAGCTAAAACAGATTAAGACGAAAAATGACATCTTTGTTTTAAAATAATAATAAAAGGAAAATGGAAATTGTTAAAGTTAAATATATGGTAAAAGGTGTATAGCAATTAAAAATTTAAAAATATTTTTATGATGATTCTCTCCCAGTAATTCTGGGAGAGTAACATTTGATGGATGAAAAAAATGGCGACGATGAGATTCAAAAGCTGGGCATTCAATCAAAATATGACCAACTGTCAATTCGGTGTGACATGAGGAGCACACAGGTGCCCTTTCTCCAAAAAGCAGGTATTTGTGGGTAATCCTAGTATGTCCAATACGTAGGCGAGATAATTTTACATCAGCTCTACGCATCGATAAGACTTGCCATGTGTCAATAAAAGGCTTAACAGAATGCAATTTATTCTGTGTCTGCATATTCCATGTCTCCTGCCACAGAGTAAAAATCTTATTGGTAATAGATTTCTTTACATCACTGTATGGTATTCTGTGATGTAATAGAGAAGACGCAGTTTTTGCAGCATGATCCGCGTGTTCATTGCCAGCAATTCCCATATGACTGGGAATCCAGCAAAATAAAATATTAAAACCTCTATTTTGAAGAGTTTTCAAAAGTCCCAAGATTTCTACTACAATTGGATGCATATGAGGATTAAATTGGGAGAGGATTTCCAAAGAACTCTTGCTATCTGTATATATACAAAACTGTCTCTCGGGTGAGGATGATATATTCATCAGAGCATGAGAAAGTGCCACTAATTCGGCTGACAAAACTGAAAAGGAGTATTGAGACAGAAACTGTTTATGTCGGAATCAAAGACAATTCCGCAACCAACATGCTCGGTTGCCTTTAAACCGTCAGTGAATACAGGCACAAAAGAAGGATACTGACTGCGATGAGCACAAAAAATTTGTTGAAAAATCACTGGAGCAGTTGTATCTTTTATGAAACCGCTAAAGGGATTTAAGAAAGAAAAATTGGGAAAATCCCAAGGTGGAAAAGTTTGGAAATCAACAGTCTGGATTTCAGGAAACTGCAAATCCAAATTTTGAAGCGTACTTTTCACTCTCTCAGAAAAGGGAAGAATGTAGGAAGGACGAGCATCATAAATTCTGCGGAGAGTAGCATTAAGAGTCGTATTTGCCACAGGATGTTGTGGAAGAGACAGCGTTCGAAAATGATATTGCATGGAGAGTTTTTTCCTTCGCAGCTCCAAAGGCAACTGATGACAAATGACATAAAGACTCTCCACTGGCGATGTCCGAAAAGCCCCTGAACAAATCCGCAGAGCAGAGTGATGCACGGTATCTAGTCGACGCAGAACAGTAGATCTGGCTGAGCCATATACGAAACACCCGTAGTCAATCCGAGATAAAATGACAGCCTGGTATATACGAAGTAAAGAGGTACGATCGGCACCCCAGGAAGTGCGAGAAAGTACCTTGAGGATATTGAGTGATCTCTCACACTTCTTCCGAAGGTATAAAATATGCGGAAGGAAAGTGAGCTTCTTGTCAAAGTATACACCCAAAAACCGCACTTCATCAACAACTGGAATTAGGTCATTGCGTATACAGATTGATGGATCAGGGTGAAGGTTTCGTTTCCTGCAAAAATGCACACATTTACTCTTTTCGGCAGAAAGAGTGTGTCCATTTTTCTCGCACCACTTGTTCAATTTGTTAACTGCATTTTGCAGTTGAAGTTCAATTAAACGCATATCACTACCTTCACAAGAGATATGCAGATCGTCAACGAATAAATTTCCTTGCACAGATGGTGGTAAATGATTAAGTATGTCACTAAAATGGATGATAAAAAGCGTAACACTGAGGACGCTCCCTTGTGGAACACCCTCCTCTTGAATAAAATAATTGGAGTAAAAATTACCGACACGAACTCGGAAAGTTCGAGAAGTTAAAAAATTTCGAATAAAAATTGGAAGATTTCCCCTAAAACCCAAGTTAAAAAGTTTCTGAAGAATTCCGTATCGCCATGTACGGTCATACGCCTTTTCTATGTCAAAGAAAATGGAGACAAGATGGTTTCTACGTACAAAAGCATTGCGGATGTAGGTTTCCAGTTGGACGATATTATCAATTGGGGTGCGCCCCTTACGGAAACCACTTTGCAAGAGCGGAATACATGTCATTTTCTCCAATTCAAAGATTAAACGGGCGTTGACCATACGTTCAAGTGTCTTGCAAAGAACACTCGTTAAAGCGATAGGCCTGTAGTGCAGAGGATTTTCTGGATCCTTTCCTGGTTTCAGAACGGGAATCACAAAAGCCTCTTGCCACTGATATGGGTATGTCTGCTCTTTCCAGATTCTATTAAACAGATACAGGAGACTGGAGAGCGATGATACCCTCAAGTGGCGAAGCATACTATAGGATATTCCATCTGGACCAGGACTAGTATCATGAGCTTGAGACAATGCCCTTCTTAATTCGGTCATCTGCAGATCGCAATTATACGGACAAAGTTTCCGAGTTTGGAAATCCAAAGTCATCTGTTTCGCGCGATTCTTAATTGCCACGAAATCAGGGCAATATGATTTGGCAGCGGAAACTTGTGCGAAAGTCTGTCCGAGAATATCAGCGACATCTAATGGAGATGAATATGTTGTACTACCGGATTTTAGGATAGGAAATGAAAACTCCCGATAAACTCCATTTGCAGCTTTTACCTTACTCCATAGTTGTTTGCTTGGAGTGCGATATGTAATTGAGGAAATATATCTTATCCAGCACTCCCTCTGGCTACGTCGCCGAATACGACGAGCAACAGCTCTGGCTCGTTTAAATGCGACAAGGTTTTCCGTCGTTGGGTACCTTCTGAAGACGTTCCATAATTTCTTCTGCTGTTTGTGACTGTCGTGACATGCTTTATTCCACCAAGGTCTTCGAAATTTTCGTGAACCTGGTGAATTTTTAGGAATGGATTTATTAGTGGCGTTAATCAAGACATCAATGATATTTTGCACGGTTTCCGAAATGTCTGTAGTGCTGACCATTTCCTGAGTAATATCTGCCAATTTTGTATATACGGACCAGTCTGCTTGCTCGAAAAGGAAATGTTGTGGAGGACGAGTTCCACTATTTCTATCGACTTGGGAAATAATTAAAGGGAAATGATCACTACCATAAAGATCATCTCCGACTTTAAATTTCAGCAATGGCAATAACTCAGGACAGCAAATGGCAAGATCAATGCTATGGAATGTACGTGTTGGCTCGTGGAAGTATGTTTTTTCTCCGTTATTCAGTAGGCAGAGACAGTTATTGGCAATAAATTGCTCAATCTGTCTCCCTCGAGAGTTTGTATTTTCTGAGCCCCAGAAGGTGCTATGAGCATTGAAATCGCCTATTAATAAATACGGTTTGGGAAGCTGGTCTACTATTTTGTTAAGTTCGTGCTGACTTATGATATCATGTGGTGGCAAGTAGATGCAGCAGACTGTAACCAGTGTTCGAGTATGAATTTGCACAGCCACAGCCTGCAGGGAAGTGTGTAATAAGAGAGGTGTGCTCGGATACAGATTTGATGTTAGAATACAGACTCCTCCCGAACTACGAGATCCAGAGACTGCATCTTTCCGCACACAATTATAGCCACGCAGTTTTAACGGTATATTTGGCTTCAAGAAAGTTTCTTGGAAGCCAAAGCAAAAGGGATGAAATGTGTTGATAATTGATTTGATGTCTTGTATTTTGGTTCTAAGACCACGACAATTCCATGAAAGAAAGGTACCCATTAAGAGGTTCTTTTGGTTTTAAAGGTATTGGTGACGGTGTTTGAGTGTTGCGAGACATCGCAACTCATTTCTTCCTCCTCTTCTTCAGACGGATGAAGCGCGATGAATTCGGGACTTTTGGGTGCTTCACCAAAAATAGATGTCAAGTCCTTATGGACTATGCCCTGCGTCGTAAGTCCCAAAGCGACGGATTTCTGAGTTTTAGACAATTTCAACTTCGAAGGCAAACTTGTTTTTGAGAGGCCACGTTTAGAAAGCTTCAACTTCAAGGAATTTTGAGATTTTGATTTTGTTACGACCTTTTCAGGTCTACGAATTTCTAAAGTAGGGTTGGTGTTTGACTCAGAATCGGAATCCGATGTTTTTGTATTTGTTTTAGAATGGCTAGGATTTTTGAGACAGTTCTGGCACGTACAGTTTACACAAAACGATTTCTGTACGGCGGAGGCATAACTCAGACCGGGAGTCGGTGTTTGAGATAAAATTTTCTTTCTGGCTTCAGGGTAAGATAAGGCTTCTTTCATTTTCACTGTAATGATTTTTTTCTCAAGTGTCCAGCGTTCGCACGATCTAGAAAAGGAAGTGTGATTGCCACCACAGTTCACACACTTTTCAGGTGCGGAACACTGCTGACTATCGTGCCCTTTCTCAGCACAACGGGCGCAAGTGAGAGTCCCGCGGCAGTTGGCTTTAGAGTGGCCGAAACGCTGACACTGAAAACATCTCAACGGGTTAGGAATATAATGTCTTACTGGTAATTTTATATAGCCTGCATAGATAAATTCTGGTAAACTTGGACTATGGAAGGTGAGTATATAATGTTTAGTGGGAAGGATTTGGCCATCCCGCCGTATAGAAATCTGTTGTACATTGGTGACACCTTGATGTTTTAGTTCTGCAGACATTTCTTCAAGGGGAACATTATACGATTCCCCGCAGGTTATAACGCCTTTAGAATAATTTAATGATGTGTGTGAACTGACTGTAACGGAAATGGTAGCTAAAGCTTTCAATTTTAATATTTGCTGGGCTTGCTTTTTTGAATTCACTTCAACCAGCAAGTCACCAGAATGCATTTTTCGGATTGAAGAGACCTCGCCTACGGTTGCTGTGAATGCCCTCTGTACGAGAAAAGGTGATACAGAATTAAAATTTTCATTCTTTTCGGAAACACGCTTGATAACAAAAAAGGAATCGTGATTTGGAACAGTTAAGGTATTTGGAATAATACGACGCCCACCGAAGGGACCACGTTTGGAAGAGCCCATACGACATTGAAAGAGATTCGGGCCCAACGGCACCGCCCACCACGGAGCCCAACAAGGGAAGGCAATTACCGACTCTGGTCATTCCTTCTGGTTTGCCTCGGCATCCACCCTAGTGCTAATCGGTACCTATACGCTGGGAGCTACCCCCGGGGACAGTGACCACCCTTAACGCCAAGCCCAAGGAGTAGCCCCTTCGCTTGATCCCTAGCAAACTAACCACTCAGGTGGCTAGCGACCAGCCGATTGATACACAGGGGACCACAGTGCACCACCCGTCCAATGGGTCGCCACGCACGGCAAACACGTGGGGGTATTTGCTGTCCATGAGAAGCAGGAAGCAAACAGAGCGGCGACAGCTTCTCATGGAGAGCTCCCTCGCCTACCCTCGAGGGAAAGAAAAAAAAGATGACAGCAGAAGAGAGTAAACCTAAAGGGAGTAAAGATCCCTGGGTACCTCGGGATTGGGACACCCGTACTCACCTAAAGAAGGTGAGCCCCTGAGGGGTTATGTAATTATAGATTCGCAGACAGAAGTCTCAGGAAAGCATGTCACGATTAAAGCCATAAAAGTTTTCCAAATGAATGTTCATTTAATTACTGCTAAATTTCAGTTAAAATAAAAATGAAAATGCTTTTATAAAGACTTTAAAAGACATTAATCATTTCCAATAATTACTACATCTTATACAAAATTTCCACAGCACCTTTTGTATAAAGTTTTAAAGAGGCATTTCTCAAATATAAATATAAGCAATAGCATCTCTTAATATGATTTAAATCGTAATTATTTCCTAATTTTTATCTTAATTTGATCATATTAACTTCATTCTGAAATGTTCTCGTATTTAAATGAACCAATTCCAACTTATTAAAATTTAATTAATACTATATGAGCACTGTGAAAATGATTTAAACAGCATTTTACACGCCCCAAGAGAAGGGGTAAAAATATGTCATGCAAAAGCAAATTCTTTTAAAAGATACCTATATTTCCCTTTCCTAAGTCTACATGTGTCAAAGAATCCCTGTCAGAATCTCATATTATAAAATCACTGGGGGAAAATATCCGCTTCTGCCTTTGTAGAGTGGACTGATGTATCCCGTCGCTTTTTGCTTAGACAGAAATTATACCACCCGTAATGGAATAAAGCATAGTTTAAAAATTCAAAAGTGTTATATCTTTGGCCACGAAACTGCTTAAAAACCGCGCTTACATTTTTACCAGTCGACAGGATAGTCATCTGAGCCAAACATTTCAAATTATTAAAAGAATAAACTCCGCTGAAGAGGCAATTCGACGTTGTGTTACGGCTGCACGGTGATTCCGTAGGTTTGGTTAGGCTCGTCTTGCTTAACATGGTGCTCGTGCACGAGGCTTAAGTCTTTTGCTGCCTTCGGATTCCCTCTACACCGCCAATAGAATACTCTACGCCAGGGGTGGCGAACTCTTATACATCAAAGTGCCATTTTTCTTAAAGAAATGTTTAATCAGGTGTAAACGTGCTGTCAAATAATTTTGATTTCCGATTATTGGCAAATAATAAAACTAAATACAACTCAAACTCTTTATACAACTCAAATCACTCTATCAAACTCTTTATTAACAACTCAAAAGTCTTTATTTACTACGAAAAAATACACTATATAGTAGTAAATGTTTTAGTTATACGTGTAATTCAAATTAAAGTAACAGTGATTTATTAATTGCAAATTAGATGACAAATAACTTAGGATTGCAACATGTTACTTTTAGCAGAATGCATGCTAAATTAGAGTCATCTGCCAAACGGTTTCTAAGCGAGTCCTTAGAGTTATTTATCTCTGAAAATGATTCGCAGACATAAGTAGATGAAAATAGCACGAGCCAGCTTTATCAAACAGTTAAAAGTGTCTGGAATCGAATTCCATGTTTCTAAAATTTCGTTACTGGATTTTTAGTTATAGGGCTTGTTAATTTTTCTGTTTCAATCAATTCTAACTTTTTCCTTGTTTCAATAAATTTTTGAATCCATATTGAACTAGATTGGAAATCAATCGGTTGCATTTCAAATTCTTCAATTTCCAACCAATCGAATTGAGACAAGTTTAGTTTATCAAATGAAGTCGCATGCAAATCGTTTGGAAACCGTTTTGCAAATCGTAAAAGCAAACCGTTTTGATCGGCGGCATGCCCAAAATATTGTGTCGCGTGCCATTGGTTTGCCATCCCTGCCCTACGCAATCAGTGCTCCAGTTCTCATTGCATTTCTTCATTCTTTGAATGTCCACCTCAACATATCTTACAGAAGTTCCATTCAACCTTGTCTGTGCCAAATGACCCACTCAGATTTCCGAGATGCCATTTTTGTGTTCCATTCTCACTACAATAATAATTAATCGCCTTCCTTTAAGTTTAAAAGTGTTGCTCTACAATACAGTGCTCAAAATTTTGCCTTCCTGAGATTCATCAAGAAGTGATTAAAGTGTTCAAAGAAAAGAATCTACATCATAAGTTCCCGATTTAACAATTGAAAGCTAAATGAATTCATCAATAATATTATTCCTTACAGAAATTCAAGATTTATACTTTGTATTTTTTATTTTATTTTGAGTTGCATATTTCTATTTTACTAATATTGCAAATATCTTTTTATAATATTATTTAAAAAATCGAATTTTTCAATCTTTTATCAAATTTATTTTCAAAGTTTTACACATAAATTTAAAATGTACTTTATTTGAAATTTATCTTAATGTTTTTAAAATCGGGAAAAATGACTGGCCCAGTTAAAACAAATGTGTCTGATCGTCAAAGTCTAAGTTCAGAAAATAAAATTGATAATGATAAAAAAAAATATCCCTCTATAATCTCCCTTTTGATCCTAAAAATGGGATGACAATGGAATTATGGTTGGAATATTTCAATAAAATTAATAAAGAGAGCAACAAAATTGACTAGGAAATTTTTAAATATTGCCAAATTTCTTAAAGGATAAACTCTAACTCATTACATAAATTGTTGCTTAAACATTGCTAATGTTGATAATCTGTGCTGTATTAACTGAACAATTCATTCAGGTCAATAAAGTAAATTTTGCTGACTTTTCCCAACATAAATTTGACTTAAAAATGATACCAGTTGATTATTTTCATAAAAAAAATTAAATTGTGGCAGACAACTAGGCCTTAATCCACAGCTGATTCTGGAAGATCTCACTGTTGGGCTGCCAACTCAATTAAAACGATTGGTAAGTAAAAAATCCTTTTCTATCCTACATAATGGCTTATAACGACTAAACTTTTAAAAATACAAGAACCTTCAGAACCAGAACCAGTTAGGAGTAATGAAACCCGAATCAGAGCAAGACAACTAGCATCTCTTGTATCTAGAAAAAACAAAAAAAAAAAAAAAACCACCCTTTAATTATAGATTCCAAAATTTCTTTGTACCTCGAACTCAAAATAATTTTAGACAAAACTATCAAAATTTAGTGAGGACATGTCTAAATAATTTCAATAACCAAAGTCATAACTTGCATTTGCAACAGAGATTGCCAAATTCTCATTGTAGAATTTGTACTCAAAAGTATTTCAAATTTCTATCATTGGGCGCAAATGTGTCCTTTTCGACAACTCCAATTTGTGACTAGTCTTCCCATAACAGCTAATTTGACTTCCCCATGCACAGAAGTCCCTCTTAGCAGTTCTCAAAATCCTGAAGTGAGACAAAATTCTTCTAATAAGGCACTTGGCACAGTGCAGTCACAATTATAATAGTGTCCGGACATGTCTCAACTTAATCAGGTCTAGCTAACCTGACAATGTATCTAACTCTTATACCACTGTAAATATTGTTATTGACACAGGGTCCAACTCTTTCTGATATATCTGTAAATATTGTGAAAAAAATAACTTAACAAGAGAAAATGCAAACCCAATTAGGTACAAACAAGCTTGTTTACGCTCACTTGCAACGCCAGCCTCTCCTGGGGTGGCGAAAGAGGAAACTCCTCAGTTCAGACTGAGTTCTCGAGCGAACTGGACCCAGAGATGGATGCTCTTCTACTAAGCAGGAAACGAAATTCTACGATTTACTTTTGTTCACATTTACCTCCTCTTAAGCGAAGTGCGATCCAATGTTATAATATTTTTAATGCTTCAATAATTTAATTTCGATATCATTATCGAGTTTCACAATCAGTCCACTACTGTTTTTATTGAACTACAGACGTTATTTGGTCCGTTGTAGCCAATGGATTATTAGAATATACTGACTGTGATTAATTTGAACTTAGTGTATATTTAAAGCTTTGAAAAATATCGACAACGGCAACGACAATGGATATTGCGGAAAAAATTAATCGTGCAAAAGGAGCGATGAAAAACAATGTTACAAAAATGGAAGCATTCCTCGAAAGTGGCGATAGATCTTCCGTATGCGAATTACAAATTAAACTAAAAAAAATCGGAACACTACAGAAGAAACTAAACGAACTTCTTTAAGAATTCTTTTCAATTCCGGATTTCAGTCAACTTTATGAAATGCCAAATTATTTTGAGCAATTGGAAAGCCGCCTTGAAGTATTGAAGGTAAGAATCACTTCTATTCTCGATTCTTTAAATCTCCATCCAATTTAAAAGAACCACTGTTGAAAGCATCAAAAGTGAAGTACGGTTCCCAGAAATTCCGCTCCCATCATTTTCCGGAGTATTTTGTGAACAGCCAACATTTGAAACCCAATTCATTACGTTGATATCAAATAATGTTAATTTAAATGACAGAAAAAAATTGTATTATTTAAGAGCGTCTCTGAAAGCAGAAGCTAAACAGTTAGAATCATCTAAAGATA
The DNA here is from genome assembly GCA_026543865.1 of Argiope aurantia. NCBI lineage: Eukaryota > Metazoa > Arthropoda > Arachnida > Araneae > Araneidae > Argiope > Argiope aurantia. Next base: position 102,501 of record JAPMOR010107787.1, on the reverse strand, counting down.
CATTTGATTCTCTATTTGAGGCCTTAAAGGAAAGATTTGAAAATAAAAGATTGTAATTGACCATCATGTTCTTTCCATATTCAATTAAGCTAAAATACAGCAAGAATCGGATAAGGAACTTCCTTCGTCATTCTTCGACTGTATTAAAAAGAACATTCGATATCTTAAAGTTTTAAATTACGAGCAAAATAATTTATCAGAAATTTTATTAGTTAGCGTTACCTTTCAAAAAATTTGACAGAGTCAAGAAAGCAATTTGAATTTTCCCTAAAACACTCAGATGTTCCACAATTTGAACCCCTTATATCCTTTCTTGAAAGAAGTTCTATTTTGGCGAGTGTTTCACGATTACCAGTGCTGCGAAAGCGATTTTTTGAATAAAAAATGCAGCTGTAAACAAAATTTTAAATAATTCATTTAAACAAAAATCTCTTGTTGTAAAATCAAATAATAAAAACAGTTATAAGCCATATATTTGTTGTAAAGGCAGGCATTTCTTATACAAGTGCATAACCTTTCGAAACATGAGCGTAGAAAAAAAAGAAAGGGATTTGTTTCTATTCATGGAATCTGTAAACTTTGCCTACGCATTCATACCGGTTTATGCTTTTCCAAATTCAAGTGTCTATTTCAAGATTGCCAGATGGCCCACAGCTCCCTACTACATGAGGGAAAAAGAGACATTTCAACCCACATGAGGAGTGATCAATGATACACCCTCTCGTCCCCCCCCCCCAACAGCTCAGATGTCATCAAACCTTCTTCTCTGGTAGTTCGAAGAAAGGAAGATGTGTTCAACCTTTGCTATTGTGCGATTGGATGAGATGTGTATCTTGCCAACAGCACCGATTTTTTTTTTTTTTTTTTTTAAGAATGCGTTGGGAGAAACGATAAAGATCCGATGCTTGATTGATTCGGGGAGCCAAGTGTATGCCATTACCACCGAATGTGCTCAATTACTAGGAATAAAACAAAAAAAAAATATTCCTGCTTCTGGATTCAATGGCACCAATATTGCCATTAAAAGAATGGTAGGAATAGAAATCTCAAACTTAAAAAAAAAATGATTTTACTATGTTTCCTTTTATATAGTTCCTTCAGCAACAAATTTAAATCCATCCAGGAGACTAAACCAATATATTTCCAAATTACTTACACAAATAAATATAGGAGATCTTAGTTTTATGAGACCTAATAAAATCGACGCTTTAATAAGAGCAGATTTGTTCTCTGAAATGTTAAAACCAAATAAATTCTATGATAATGAATTCCAGTGTAATTTTGCAAGACACAATTTTGCGGTTACATTGCGGGTGGTAGATACGAAATATCTTATAATAATAGATAATTTAGTGAACTTGTAATATATTCTCAAGATATTAATAAAACTCCGCAAAATTTTTGGAATATTGAATCAGTAGAAGAGGATGCTCGTATGTTAAGCAGTGAAGAGGAATTGTGTGAAAAAGCCTTCCTTGAAAATTATTCAAGAACACCGGAAGGCAGATTTGTAGTAAAAATTCCCTTAAAAAATTATAAACAATTGGGAGAATCTCGGACTCTTGCTGAACGATGTTTAGATATTTTATGGGGACGTCTTAGTAGAGATGAAAACTTGACTTCTCTACTATGATTTCATTCATGAGTATCAAAGATTTAGGTCATATAACAGAAGTAAAAGAAATGAATGAACTTGAACTACTCGCTGTTTATTTGCCTCATCATGGAGTTTACAATCCCTTAAAATCGTCCATAAAACTTCGATCTTCAATGGCTCTGCTCCGACATTTAATGGAGTCTCCTTGAATCAAATTCAATTGAATGGCGGTATAGTTCAATAAGACCTGTTTTCGATAATGATGCGTTTTCGTAAACATGAATTTGTATTTACATCAGATATCCGCATGATGTATATGGAAATCTTAATTCATACTGATCACCGAGATTTGCAGAGGATAGTATGGAAAGAAGGTCCAGATCAACTATCAAAAAACGTATCAAATCAATACAATTACATATGGTACAACTAGGGCATCTTATTTAACCACTAGGACCTTAAATAAGCTAGTGGATAATGAGAGATATTCCCCAAATGCATCCATTGTTGTTCAGTCAGATTGTTATATGGACGACATCTTAACAAGCTCAAATATCTTAGGAAAATGCTTAAGAACTGCAAACCCAACTTGCGAATTTACTTGAAAGAGAATGTATGACTCTCCCAAATGGTGTTCTAACTCTGAAAGTTTTTTCAATAACATTCCAAATGATAATGAGTATCAATTTAACCACTCTAAAGAAATGAAGCCTGTCAAAACTTGTGTTTTGTGGAAAATAAACCGCGATTGCTTTACATTTAAAATAAGCATTTCAGTGAAAAATTCATACATTCTTTCAGATATTTCTAAGATATATGGTACTCTAGGTTTGATTGGTGTTGCCAAATTTTTATGCAAGAGCCAAAATTTTTATGCAAAAGCGGTGGTTATTGAAACTGGGTTGGGATGACCCTCCCTTTATCTAAGGATGTCACTTGTGCATGTATTGAATTTATCTTACCTTTTCCTTACATTGAACAACTGGAAATCAATCAACATTTTCCTTCTAATGACAGAGTAGTCATCCATGGATTTGCAGATGCTTCTACTGCAGTATATGGAGCTGCACTTTATGTGCAGTGTTCTTCATCTAGCATCTTAAATTTTGCAAACTTATTGTGTAGCAAATCATGTGTAACTTTACTTAAACCTGTGACAATTCCCAGAGATTTGTACAGCACTGTTATTATCAAAATTGACAGAGAGAGTAATAAAAGCTCTTAATATTGAAATTTCTAAAGCAGTGCAGTATCATGATTTTATCATTGTACAGGCTTGGTTGAAAAAACCTCCCCAAGAATTAAAAACATTTGTTAGTTATCGGGTAGCCACCATCCAAGAGATAATTATTTTATTTGGAAACATGTATCGTCAGAGGAGATCTCATTTCTAGGTGTGTCTCCTTATTCCCTTGAATCCAGTAATTTATGGTGGAATGGTCCTTTATTCATTAGAGATGGATCAAAAACTGAAGAACCATCTGTGTCTGAACCAATCACAAACAATGACTTTGTATGTGAACTAAAGCAACTAGGAAAATGCACTTTATTTACTACATCTGTGTTCTCTTATTTATTCTATTAGAAATAATTATGTGAAATTAATTAAGATTCTTAGTTATATTTTCAGATTTATTTCCCATTGTAAAACAGAGTTGTGCCTAAAAAAAGGATCTATTTCCTCAGATAAATTTAAAAAGCTGAGGCTTGTATGTTAAGGTGGACACAAGCCCAAGATATTTCTAAAGAAATTGAAATGATCTCAAAGGAAAAACAACTTCCAGGTAAATGTTACTTAAAATCTCTGAACCCAGATCATAATAATTTACTTAAGAGTCGGAGGTTGACTCGTTAATGCTAAATTAAGCTATAGCCAGCAACATCAGATAATTTTGGCAGCCAAAAGTAAACTAACTTGTTTGATAATGGATCATAAAAAGTATTTACATGCTGGTCCTCAAACTCTTTTGCATCTATCAAGACAGAAATTTTAGCCCTTTAATGGCAGAAATCTAGCAAGAGATGTGGTGCACAACTGTGTTCCATGTGTTAAAAATAAACCTGTTATTGCAGAACAATTAATGGATAACCCTCCCTCAGAAAGAGTAAATGTCAGTAGTCTGTTTTCTAACATGGGTGTTGTTTTTGCAGGCCCAATTTTTATAAAATATAAAGGTCAATGTAAAGGCACACTTCATAAGGTTTATATAGCTATTTTGTTTGTATGCCACTAAAGCTATACACAGAAATGATTAATGATTTGATTTGTGATGCCTTTATCTCTACTTTAAAAAGATTCTTTGCACAAAAAGGGAAATGTTCTATTCTTCTTTTTTTCTGATAATGCTACAAATTTCATTGGTACTGAAGCTGAATTGAAAAAACTACACAATATAGTTAATAATATAGTAACACAATATAGTAATTTTTTGGTCCCTGATGATATTAAATGGAAATTTATTCCTCCAAGTTCACTCCTGGAGGAACTTTGGAAGGCTGGCGTGAAATCTTTCAAGTATCATTTTCGAAGAGTGGTTAGAAATACAAATTTAACACCATTATTGTAGAAATTGAAGGCACTTTAAACTTGTATCCAATCACTCCAATTTCTTCTAATATAAATGACTTGGAAGCTTTAACACCAGGACATTTTCTTATTCTACAACCAAAAAGTACAATTCCAGAACCTGATTTAATTAATGTGTCAGATAATCGCTTATCTAGGTGGCAGCGAGTAGAAAAATTTACTCAACACATTTAGAAAAGGTAGAGTTATGATTATTTAAACCATTTTGAACAATGCCATAATTGGCAATTTGTAAAAAAAATAATGTAAAACCAGGCCTGATAGCAATTCTAAAAGAGAGTTTACCCAAGTGCAAATGGATACTTGGTTGAATAACTGATGTAATACATGGTAAGGATGGATGTGTACATGTAGTGATTGCAAGAACACAAAGTAGCACTTTACAGAGGCAGATATCTAGTTTGTTTACTACCTGTTAAAACAGATAATTAATTATATATTTTGTCTTTAATAAACATATAATCACTATATATTTTACCATTATACTTATAGATTGTTTTTATGTATTGTATTTCAATTATTATAATTCAATCCTGTAATATTTTCATGAAGCATATATTATTTCTGTATCTTATATGTATGTTTGTATTTGAAATGTTGCTTAATTATTGTTTGGATTGCAACATACTTATCTGAATTGTTGTAAATTTCGGCTCTCTACTGAAAATATTATTTAAAAAAATTTCATAAAATTTGTCAGAAAAGTTAAGTACTGTATATGTACGATGTATTCAAATGTTGGAATTTAAAACTGCAACACATGGGGGATGTTTACGCTTGCAGTGCCAGCCTCACCTAGGGTGGCGAAAGAGGTAACCCCTCAGTTCAGACTGAGTTCTTGTACATGATAGATGCCCCTCTACTAAGCAGGAGATGAAATTCTCTGACTATTTTACTATTGTTCACATTTACCTCCTCTTCAGCAAAGGCATGATCCAATGTTACAAAATTTTTAATGCTTTAATAATTTAATTAGCATATCATTGTTCAGTTTCACAATAAACTGTTTAAAAAACTACAGTCCACTACTTTTTTGATTGAGCTACAGACAAAGCTCATGGAATGTTCCAATTAACTCAAATTTGTGACATTCATTTAAAAATAGGTTAAATTAAAAATAAAATAAAATTATATATCATGAACAATCTTTAACCATATATATAATTTTAGGATTCACAAATTGCAGTTTATATAAAATATTTCAAAATGAAAAAATTATTACAAACTTGCATACTATAATGCTATGTCTTTGCATATTACTGAAAATAATAACAACACTGTTGACAATAAGGTGTAGGTAGTGAATATCTCGGAGAAAATTTATCCATCTCTGATTGTAAACAAGCTATCTGAACCTTTGTTATCTATTGTGTCAGAACATTTTCATATTTAAGTGTGCATGCAAACCTTGTGGATGAAGAAAAATAAGAGACCAAGGTTCTTATATACTTCACAGGATAATCAGCATATGGTAGTAAATACCTAAGGGGAATTTTTCTCCCTTTCCGATTGTGATTAAGCTATTTTCTGTTATCTCTTGTGTCAAAATACTCCCAAGTTTCTAGAAACAAAGCTTTTTACATTATATATTAGTCCTATCTCATTTCAAACTGCAAAAAGAATTTCTGAAAAATCTCAATTGTTCATTAAATTATTATAAATATCAGTCAAGCTATAAAAAATGTATATAATTCCTAATTCCCTTATACATGTTTATTAAATTACTAATACTTCCTTCATAAACAGAAAACTAAATTGAGCATGAATGAATGCATAAATGTGCAAGACACCCAAACGAAAACAAAAGTAAATTTATAACTGAATTATGGAAATGACCAAACTTGAAAATGCAATTTAAAATATTAAAAAAAAAAAAAAAAACTTAAAATAAGAAATTTACAACTTTTTGTTTTGTCTTGCAAAAGACAATAGATTAGAAATTTCTTATTTAGATTTTCAACCAGATAATCAAACCTTAAAAAAATCTAAGTTCAATGAATGATTTTCAAAAAATGATTTATTTACAATTTGCATGTTTCTTGCAGCTCTTTATTGATTAATATCAAATATAAAATTTAAGTTGTAAATAAGTTACTGTCCTTCCTATGCAATTAAATTAGTTGATTCAGAATATTCTTACTATTCAATATATTTCTAAGCATTAAAAATGGAAGTAATGCACAGAAAATTTTCAAAATCACTTACTTTGTATTTATTCGATCTTCAACACATTTAGAATTCCTCATATTTTGTATATAGCAACTATTCTTTAGAGTTTTATTTATTTATTTTGCTATTATATAGAAAAATTCTACTCAGAATTATCCCCCATTTTTAAAATCTTTTGCTTTCATTAACTTTCTATTTTGCAACATTTTCAAATAATTGCCACAAAAAAATTTTCATTTTACATATTTGTGGAAAATTTCAAACAGAGTTTGCAACCTTTTCTAAAAAGCCAGAAAATTCTTTATAATAGTTTTATTTTTACTTCCTAACTAAATATATAAACAATAAAACAGTATTTGTTAAGATATTTCATTCCACAATATTTATTTGTTTGGAAATGTTACTCATATTGATAAAAATGTTCTCAACATATATTCAGAATTTTCAGTTCTTTACAAATCAAAAACTGAATCCCAAAAGGAAAATTCCTTCCAGAGAGGAATTCTTTAATTATAACTTTCTAGTGATAATAATTCTTAACATAAAGGCTATATGGAAATATTCCGTAAGTGGGTACATATGAAACGAAATTGGTACAAAGACTGCAATTTAATAATATAGAAAATAGATTTCAAATTTTTAATAACCCTTACAACAAAAAAGTTAGAAGTAACGAGTAACGAAAACTATTTATTCAGGAATCGGAATCAGAAAAGAAAACGAAACGGAATAAAGGAACGAAACATATATTTTATAATCTACATAATATATAAGCAGAACAGAATGAAATGTAAAACAAATTTGATACATTACGTTAACCACCTACCGTAATTAAACAAATACGAATACCAGAAAAGAAAATTTTAAGCATATCCGTGGAAACTTGAAGACACCGAAATGTAATACGATATTTAAGTAAGATATAAAATGCATCGCTGAAAAATAAATGGATGACAAAAGAGAGCGAATTTTAGACAGAAAAAAGAAGCAAACCGCCAAATTTCAAATCATTCTTTAAGAACAAAGAACGAATGTTTAAGAATCGAAACTTTCACAAACATCAGTTGCCACACATTTTATTTTTAAAACTAATTAAATTCAAACGATTTCTAGCGGAAATCATTTCACTTCACATATTATCCAAAAAAAATAAAAGACTAATTTCTGACAGTACATCTTTGGCCAGCTTTTGGATTTTGAAAATAAATCATACAAATTAAATAGATCAAAAAATTTTCGTTAATTATATATTTCCACTTCCTGATAATATAATGCTTTAAATATTATTACGTTTCCTACGATTCACAAAGTCGTCTGATAGTGATTTTCTGAAATAAATTTTTGAAAATTACTTGAAGGATATTTTTCCATACTATACTATTATTCCTACCCATACGATACTATTTTCTTTTATTTATAGCAGTTCCATTTGAAACATAAATTTCTGTCTGAGTTTATATGTTTCAGATTCTGCTTTGACATATATTGATAATTTAAAAAAAAAATGATTTCCTTTATGTCTGTATTTTTATTTCTAAAAGGTCCTTTTCGAAATGTACATTTATTTAATATACATTTAATATAAATGTATATTTGCATTTAATAAATATTTTTCATTTGCAATGGTTTTCAGATTAAACAGTGGTATTATTCTCCCTTCATCTTTCAACATTATTTAAATATTTCCCTTTTGTTTTTTTCATTGGCATTTTTCTACAAATTTTAATATAAATAATCTGTTTAACTTTAGAACTTGCATCTGTACATATTGACATGTAAGTATTGGAGATAGCGAGGATAGAACTTGTAACCTAATGGTTCGTAGCCGCGTAACATAACCACTAGACAAAAGTTATTACTCCTGTCTGCAGTTTGTTATCTGGCTTATAAAGCTACCACCACATTTTTTTCCCTACGAAAAACCGTATATTCTTGCTATGCGCTATAATTATTTAAAGATAATCAACCAAAAAATTATAGTATCCTTGTAGCACATTAATATTGTGCAATATTTCCCCAATATTACGATCGTTGTGTATGAATAATATCTGACCAAAAATTTTACATAACATGTTTTAATATTTCAGAAGCACTAATTTCCCAAAATATTGAAAAAGTAATTTTTCTCATAAAAATACCAATTTTAAGATTTTAGTTGATTCAAAATTATTATTTCAAAGAATCTACTAGAACTCTTTAAGGCAGTTCAATATTATATAATATAAAGGGTAAATATAATTTGCTACTTTTATGAATCGTATTAGCACAGAATTGCTAAGATACTTTTACTATACTGTGGTTTAATACACAATATTTTGACTAATAGAGGATGTAATACCACATTTTCAACGTAATAAAATTTTATATTAGATGAAATCGCAATATATAAATTATATTTCCTAAAACAAAAGACAAAGTTATCATCTCATCAACAGTTAGAAGCATTAATTATATTATTTTTCATCCTTTTATCTCATTTATTTAAAGGCCATATTTAACTTAGCGTTATAAGTTTCTAATCAATTCAATGGGCATTTTAATGGATTGCAATCCAAAAGGAATCATAATTGGAAAGAAAAACAAATTTTGGTTACAGGATTATTAAAAAAAAAAAAAAGTTGTGAAATAACAATATGTTAAGCAAAAATGCTAATTTTATTTTTCTACCTTTATAATTTTGCATGAAGTTTTTTAGATTATCAGATTATATGCACATTTGAACAGCAAAATATAATTTAAAATATAGATCTGGAAAGCCACAAACTTTATAAAGTATTGTATAATATTATTTACTGTTAAATAATATTCTACTTAATGTAATTCAATATTATGGATAAATTGGGCCCAATATTAGAAAACAATGTGGTGGTAGCTTTATAAGCCAGATAACAACCTGCAGACAGGAGTGATCACTTTTGTCTAGTGGTTATGTTATGCGGTTATATTGTTTCAATACTGTGCAAAATATTGCTCAACATTTATTTTTGCAAATTCTGCAATATTGCACTTAATCAAGTGCTACATGTACATTGCTTTGTTGGAGAATAGTATTTTTCAATACTGATATTTTCCATAATTTTTGATTATCGAACAATAAATAAAAGATTGCTATAATATCTTTCAGTTAATTCAATCAAGCATTTAATTTGCTTTAGTAATTCAGTAAGTTTATTATTCATCTGTTTTAATATAAATTTTTTGATTATTTTTGGAAATATGCTATTATATTTTATCCTATTATTCACTAATTCAATCTAAACTAATTTGAATATACTACTTGTAGATTTTCAAATAAAGATAAGTAGTGCACAAACTTTAAATTCTTTTTTACTGCAATTATAAAAAAAAATCAAGTTAAAAATCATAAGATAAATTACATATTACAGAAGAAAGAAAAATATAAATACAATTAGAATAACAAAAAATAGTCAAAACAAATTAAATAAATATCGTTTTTGTTAATTTCTTGAAAGTTTAAGAAAAGAAAAAGCATTCCTTTCATATGACAATATTTAAAATAAAGTCATGTAAAAATTTAATGACTTTTCAAAGTGGGATAGATAACTCATTTCTAATATGATGTAAGAATAGTAATGTTCTTCAATTAATATTATTTAATACATAATTTCTTTCCATTGCTTCTGGCAAGTACAGAAACATTAAAATTTTTTATACATTTTATACCAGTATAAATAAATAAACATTTTTTTAGTCTTTTTTTTTTCTTTTCTCTTTTTGCTTAAAAATATTAACATTTACTGCAAGGTCAAAATGAAAGGAGTCAAATAAAATAGGATTTATTTTCATCGTATGTAGAGGGCCAAAAAAAATTTCATTTTATAAAGAAAACATATAATAACAAGGAAAATAAGGATTGTGATTGCAAATAGTAAAAAAATGTAACAGTCAATATATGACTGATTTACATGTTCATGTGTGCAATTAAGCTGTTGTTTTTGCATTGTTGTTGTTGTTTTTACATCTGCAGGAATGTACAGCATTCCCACTATAATCACAGTCTATGGACAGTAACAGATAAACATATACTTCTAAATAAAAAAAAATACTTTAAATGTTGTGAAGAATTATATTTTATGTTGTTTGAATCAAAACATGTACTACTGAAAAAATGTCAAAATCTAACTCTTAATGCAGTGATTCATTTTTATTATTCAAATTTAGTATAGCTTTCCTGATATACTAACAATTTAAACAAACAGAAAAAAAAATGCTCTGCACCCAAAACAGACTCAGTTATAAAACTTTCAATTTCATTATTGTAAGTCAATTAATAGACACTTCAAATAAATGTTATGCATTTATTGGCAGATCTTCCTCAAGATGAAATAATCAAAAATTGTTTAAAATAATAATATGATTAGAATTATCTTGTATAGCCTATGAACAATCCTCATAATTAGGAGCATTGCCATAATTAACTTAGAAAGTGTAAGTTACTTCATGACCTTTTAAAAGAATTAAATGAAAATAGTACAAAATATACTTAATTCCAGAAAGGTTGTCAATTAGATTAGTTAAGTACATGAGACAAAACTGACATAATAAAAGTTAAACCTTTCTTCAAAAGGAACAATCTAAATGCTTTATATTCTTCTTATTAAAATTATATCTGAACAGAAATTGCTTACTGTTGTGAAAGATATTCCTCCAGAAATTCAAAAGATAGGTATTAAGAACTTTGTAGTATTGAATACACTATTTTTACTTTTGATTCAAACGTAAAATAAATTTATATTTTAAGTGCTTTCCAATATGTATAAATGACTTTCACAAAAATGAACTTATATACTAAAACATTTACCAACTTGAATTTATATTCTAAGATAAAGAGATTTATATAATGAATAACTAATGAATACATAAACAAAGATTAAAAACTTAGTATAAAACTAGAAACATATGTCTCGAGCTTTCCATATTTGAAAGGCATAGCTTTGAAATTTTAAAATGCTAATCTGCAAAAGCTGAGTTAAAATGCAGATCATACCACATCTTTAACGAATATAAATCTGCATCTTGAAATTCATATTAAAAATTACTGAGAAATGTTAATTTATGAACTAGAATTGAAACAGATGCAAAAATGAAGTAAAAATTTTAAATTAATTTATTATAAGTGTTGAAATGCTGGATATATATATAAAAAAAAGCATAGAATTAATTCTCCAAGAATATTATTTATGAAGTAGAGAATAATACAAAATCTTACTTCTATGCTGCAAATCATTATGGTTTGTTAACAATTACAGGTCAATTGAGTAGGAAATGCAAGCACAAATAAATACAAAAATTAACAAACAAAATAATAAAAATATATAAATAAAAAACACTACCAAACAAGGATATTTTACCCAAAGCTTACCAATATATGAAATTATATATGCATATATAAATGAAAAAAAAATAGGTAGAAACATTGATAATAACATTAATAGATAAAAAAAATGCAAACACAAAAATATTAATAAAAAAATTCCAGTGTATGATAAACTAAACATGGTATTAGCAAATGATCCTTTGATTTTTTTTTTTTTTTTTTGTAAATTAAAACTTTGATTCTATTGTGAGAGCAGAATGTTCAGTAATCCTGTCATAGATAAATATAGTTTGTATTCTCAAACATCCTGAATGGACAGGATGGATGATCTTTGGCAGATTGTTTTAAGATGGGGTTTTTAAACAACTTAAGTATTTTCACCCTTTTTTTAAATTATTAAAGATAAGATACTGTTTTCAGATAAGATGTTTGAACATAATGTTTCCTTTCAAAAATTATTCATTAGATATGATCTGTTTTCAAATTTATCATAATTTGTGGGGTTTTTTTGGAAAAGGTTATGAAAGATATTAGGGTTTATAAATGAAAAAGACAAATTTAGCCAAGCTACTTCATGTATATGAAGTACTTGCAGACATATGATATTATGTTGAAAATTCTAAAAAAATCTGCAATCTTATCATGTTGACATTTATATTTAAAAAGAGGTTTAAAGAGAGAAGCATATGATAAAATCCATCATATGTGATGTATGAAAACAATCATGAGAAAACAAAAGAATCTATATTGCGTCTTGTTGGAGTAAGAGCTTTGTTTACTGCAAACACCTATAATGTTGTTTATTTTAGTTTTTCTTGATTTATTTACATATCACATATGAAGTAACAGAGAAGGACGTAATTAAAACTATCTACAAACAATTAGAAACATCTACAGATAGCATTGCAAAAGTGCAAAACCATTGATTTTGTGATTTAACAATTGTAATAATTGAATATAATGAATACAGATTAACAAAGAGAGAGAGTTAGTTTGGTGTATGTCATTTAAAACTTATATTTTATAGTCTGTGAAATTGCTAACATTTCTGGAAGCCATACAGTTGCTCCATTTTTTTATAATAAAAAAATCCTTCAACTATATAACTAGTTACAATTCATTTTAAAATTGTTAGCATAGTTCAAATATTCGAAGAGAGCAAAAATTTCCCATAACCTTCTGGGAGTTCTTTCTTTAATCTGAAATCTAAATTTCAGGCTGTATGTTCCAACATAAAATTTAGTTGTGGTCCTTACTTTTTTAATTTCAGTCTTTGCAGCCAGTGTCACTTTCCCAGTATCTTGAGCACTAATAATTTTTTCAAATCTAATAGTATTTTTAATAAATTGGAGCAATACCTTCCTGCCACTCTGCATTTTACAAGCAATCATTGTTTAAATTTAAAAAAATTAGGAAATTAATTACAATTTATATTATATATATATATAATCCTTAAATTAATTTAGGCTTATTAATTTTTATATTAATTTACCCGATATTAATTTCATTCTAAAATTCTCATTTCCTGATCCAATTCTCACTTTTTATTTAATTAATTCTACATGCACTTTATAAAACTGAAGAGTTTCAGCATTTTCTTACACTCAGAGAGAAAGGATAAAAATTCGTATTGCTTACAACATTCTTTTAAAGATACAAATGATTCCCTTTCCTAAATCGGCATATGTCAAAGAAATCCCTATGAACTTCTCATAGTAAAATCACCGAAGGGAAAAATTTGGATCTGTTCTGCTCATATGTTGCAATGTAGATTAAAGTGTTTCTTACCACTTATTCTTTATGTGTAATTTATGCCTCCTGTGGTGAAATAAATCAAATATTTTTGAATTTCAAAAGTTTTTTCTATTTGACCATGCACCTTCTAAAATGTGTTTTTATATGTATATAAACAACATTATACACAATATTCTATTCAAAGAAAATTTTATCAAGCACTGATTCTGAACAGAAGTGCAACTAATATCCCTGAAAGATGTACAGAATGGTAATGCAAAAAATATTTACAATATTTTTACTAGTATTAAACATTTTCAAGATATCTGACGTGGTTGAAAAATTATTTTTTGAACATTGCAGTCATTTGCTATTAAAGAAAAACATAAAGCTATGCTCTTTAAGCTATGATTTAATTAAACTCTTAATTACATGAAACATTTTTTTATTTTGAAAAACATTAGAACATCAAGAACAGCTGTGAAATTTAAGAGTTCTAAGTGATTTTTTATTCTTTTACATTAACTGTTATTTTAACTTAAAATCAAGTTTAAATATTAAAAATTCTACTATTTCCTGCAGAAGCATGACTCATCATTCTCATTATACATGATTAAGTTTCAGATCAAATTTTGTAAGCAACAGAATATTAAGATGTCACTAAAATTTATGATTGCATCAGATCAGCCTGCAGCTCTGACATTTGTTATAATATGCTTTTAATTATTAATTGCCAGGAAAGTTTCCCTTTGACATAAATTTTTAAGAATGGTCGGCCATTGTTGCTTTTTTTTTAAGAACCTTTAAAAAAGATGTAAAATAAAGAAAATCTCTTATAGCTCAGAAACAATTTATTATATTTATATAGAGTAATCTCATTTACAGGTTATCATATCACAAATTTAAAAATTTTGATAGTAAAAATTGGAATTTTTAATATTTTTCCAACAATATAAATTACAAATCAATTATAATATTAATTTTAATAGGAACAATATACTAATTTACAATTTGCTGTCAGTTTCTTCTTGATTGTCTAAGTGAAATTTTCCATGCCTACCTACTCCTTGCATGAAAGAGGCAGCACCTATAAGATAAATTATCATATAAATATGTATTTAGAAGTTAAGAACATTTATAAAAAAAGTATTTATACCAATCAATGTATTTATATAATGAAGTAAATGTTAGTTATATAATGTATAGTGTTGGTAGCACTTTCTATTCTTTTACATAGAACATTAAATGCAAAATTTAGTTTAAAACCATATATGATAAAGACAAGTGATGTTTTAAGAATTTCTTGTAAATATTAAAAAAATTTACATCCAAGTTTTCTTATATTATTTGCTTTGAGATTCAATTTAAATTAACAAAACTTTTAGAATTCCGTATCAGCATTGAAAGTAACATTTTCATTTTGTGAAATGAGAAGTAAATAATTATACTAAAAATACAAAATGCACTCCTGTGAATGAATAATTTTCTTTTATAACAATAGCACTAGGTTAGAATAACCAAAGGGCATTTGCTTTTGCAACAACTTCAAATTATATATATATATATATATTAAGAAAATATAAAATATCTATTCATGTAATTAATCTTCAGAATAAAAGTTGAAAAAATAACACATTAACATAAAAATAAGCTTTGTATAAATAAAAAGTATAACAACTTTAGTTTTTCTTATTTCTGAAAACACTCAAAACTTCAAAGATCATCTGTATATCTTAAATACATGCTTAAACATCTTTTGAAGAAATATGTACTTTGTTCTCCAATAATTTACATTCCTCATAATTTTAAAGAAATATTCCAATTTTTATTTTTTACCAAAATTTCTTCAATAGAAGAAATGACGAGTAATGTGCAGAGAGCTGATTAGGAAAGCATAAAGATAAAGTGCATAGAACTCATATAGTTTTAGTACGATATCTGCTGATATAGTTTCGGTTCTGTAGTAAAATAATGTCTTCCAGAACTAAAAGTTACAAGGAAGTCAGAGTTTGAGTTATTAAGATATTATTTTTGAAATAGATTAGAAATTAATTAGAAATTATTTGAATCTGTAAGCTAAAGAGATTACAGAAAAACTAGTTTGAAAGAAAAATTATTTAATTCCAAAAGCATAGTGTAAAACGAAATAAGTCCACTGATATTATACATCCCCATTTTTACAGAAAAAATCATTTAATTAAAATATTACAGTACAAAAAATAGTAAGCACAATTATAATTTTCATTTGTGATACAGAAAAATATTTTTGTTGTTGCTATTTATGAAGAAGCATCAGTTACAAATATTACTTTTAAAAGAGACATATGGCATGAATTAATACTTGATTTTATCAGAACACTTTTTTCCTTTTATCTATAATTGCTTATATAACTTTTGCAAATGTTTGTCATTTAAAAAAAAATCATAAACGAAGAAAATTTTACTAAAATTTAATTTACATGTTAACAAATTAGACAGTATATTTTAAATATAACCTTTTGGAATGTAAAATAATTTCTTAATGAATTTGCATACATTTTTAATCAAGTACATTTATATTGTAAATCTTATAAAGTTTAATTAGAATAGAATGCTATTCAGAAGAAATAACAAGCAAAACAATTTTCTAGTCAAAAAGATAAATATATAACCAGTACATAAATTTTAATAATTATTTTTGTTTAATAATAAAGAAATTAAAAGAGAAATAATCATATTACATAAAATGAGACATTTTGAGAAAAATTAAATGCATAATAATAACTGGAAGAATGTATCTTATAGTTTATTATATGCACTTTATTAACTTAAATTTTATTATGAGCATAATAATATTTTATAGGCCAACTGATAATCGCAAGATGTCAATTAAAAACAATCTATATTACAAAACATTTTATAACTTATAAATATTTGAAAAATTTAAATTTGTAAATTATTGAATTTTACTTCTATAAAACCAGATTAAAATTATATAACTTTGAAACATATGGTAAAAATTAAGAAATGCATTTTAAGATTAAGAACAGGCAGGAAATTCTATTAATAAACTTTGTATATTTAGTTGCTTTATAAATCAACAAATTTTATGCATGATTTCAGAAAATATTTGGAGACAGAAACTTAAAATATTTAGTCAATTGAGAAATAAGTGTTATTAGCTTACAATATATAGCATTAAAAAGAATATTTTTAAAAATTTTAAAACAATAATTAGTACAGAAAAATAAAAAAAAGTATTAGGTTGTTCCTTTATTTTCTTATACAAGACAATCTTTCAAATAGAGCTGATATTTTTCTCCAAGGCAATAGGTAAATTCTTATTATTGTATTATACTGTCATGCCAAAATCACCGAGTCAAATATTTTGAATGTTTCTTACAAAATTTTAAAAATTAAAATTGTAATTAGGTTTAAAAACTAAAGAAGCATTTTGAAAAAATGAATGTTGGTATCCTGTTTCCAAGAAGAAATTGCAAAACAAAAATTTATACTGCTACAATAAAAAGACGGGATTTCTTTTTGTGCATGTGATTATATTTTTATGCAAAAATAAATGAATTAATATATAATATGACCTAAAAACAATTGATGAAAACATCTTTAATGATAGAAAGATATCTGCAATCAATAGTTATTTTTCATTTTATGTAAAAATCCAATGTAACAAAACTAAAAAAAAAAAAAAAATCACAAATCATATTGATTGAAAGTGATTTTAACCCCATGGAAGACACATTAATATTTAAATGGTAAAATTAAAGAATGACTGTAACCAATATCAACTGAAATAGATAGTATTTAAAAATCTGAAAATGCTGTTAGAATAGGCGAATGATGTGATAAGTGTTTTCATATTACTATACATAGAAAGAACACTACTTCTCAATATATATATATTTAGGAAATTAAAATATTCATTTTAAATATAGCATTTTCTTTCACAAAATATTGATAAGTAAAAACAGAAGTGCTTAAAAAGTAAATTCTATTCAAACATTTTGATTTTTTTAAATACATTAGATAATTTAAAGAATAATCAATAATTGACATATAATTATTTTTTAATTTAAAAGATTTTTAATTAAAATTTAATAAATAAATGTTTAAACATTCTTTTATAATTAAAAGTCTAGTCCATTATGGATGCAAACTCTATTTGAACAATACAAGATTAGTTTTAAGTGCTAATTTAATATTTTTTTTATTAAGGTTTCTTAAAACCGTGGAAGCTTACTCAACACAGAGCATGAGTTTCATAGTTATGAATTATTTTGAACTGAAATGCTGACACAGCATGCTTCTCTTAGTATATAAGATGTAATATGCTACATTTTATATGATTTTTATAAAATGGTTTTTGATTTATTGCAACATATTTAAAGCAAACTTTTTTTGCACAATCAACCTTCTTCTACAAAAATGAATTTAATATTAATATTAATTAAATTTAATATTATTTTTCAAGCCATTATAAGGGTAAAAAAATGTGTTTTATTAGCATGTTAAAATAAATTAATTCCTTTTTTAAGTATTTTTTGAGATGCTTATTTAATCAGAATAACAAATGATTAATCTGCAAGAAAAACCTGATAATTACTTATTGTAATATTTTTCAAATGAAAAAAGACTGGATTACATGCTAAAAATTAATTTGTAGCTACTGAAACTACCATTTAAAATTCATTATACAATTTTTAAAAATTAATATGAAATATCTTTTAGCCAAAGTTATATAAAATTATTTTTTTCCCCACAAAACCGCACCAAATGAGTAAGAATATGAAAATTAACAAACTATCATTCTTCAAAGCTCTATATTAAAGAAATATTATGAAAAACTAAAATTATTAAATATTAAAAGATCACTCTCAACTGAAGTACAGAAACTGAATATCCTAATTATTAAATATGTTCTAAACATTATTAGATATTTTTTTTATTACATCATAATCAGACATTTTAACTGAAATAGAAAACCTATATCTATGAAAAGTTCTTTTTTTTTTAATTTAAGGAATTTATCTGCCAAAAACATAAAGCAGAGTAAAGGAAATCTTAGTAATAAATAACTAATTCTACAGAAAACAAATATAAGAATTAAAACTTCCATTTCACAATGTATCATGAAATTGTATAAAATGAAAATCATATTTGGAGTAACTTCACTGCAAAGACAAAATACTACAGATATAATTACTTAATATAACTCATATAATCCATAATACATGTCTTAGATCTGAAGCATTTGTTTTTGAAAGTATTTGCTCTTCCAATAAATAATATATATTTAATTTACCTATACATGTCTTTTAGAATAATGAAGTTGGTTTGAGATAAACTGTGTTTCAACTGAATTAATAACATACATTCAATAAGTGAAAATTTCTAAGTACATATTGTTGATAATCAATATAAAGACAGTAGATGCAATAGAATTTGCTCACATTTAAACAAATTTCATAAAAAAAATAATTATTAAACTTTAAATTTATTTATTGTTGTGACTTAAGAATGGTTTGGACATGATAACTGCTCATTTCATATTAGGTGATTTAGATGTGTATCAAAAAATATATTGAAAGTTTGTTTTTTATAACAATATATTTGTCATAAATGAAATATTGCAACTATTTCTAACAATACTTAAGACATAATTTTATCTATATACATATATTCAATTTCAATGCAAATATAAAATGGTTGCATTATGCAATCATTGTTTAAAGAAATTTATAAATTGGCAATAAAAAGTACATATAAGTTGAAGTTTCATGTATTAGAAACAAAACTATTATGAATTTGATGTTCAAAATTGAAACTAAATGAATTTATGTTTAGGCCATAAGTTTGGAAGCCTACTTAAACAATTTATACATATATATATATTCAATTGAGATATTGAAATGTAGAAAACTAACCTTTAATGGATTCAGAAGTTATTATTTTGCAAGCATTTTCAAATTCTAACTTAAGGGCTTCATCAAGGGAATGCATATCATATGTAGACCTATAGGCTGACAATCTGTCAGTCCGCAAGGATTCTTGAGGAAATTTGCAAAGACTATTGGCCAGATTTATAGCATTTCCAAGTCCTAAAAAATTTAAATGCAGTTAATTTACACATTTTAGACAATATAAAATAAATAAATACTAACAAAACACAAAATGAATAATACTAAAATAAATGAATAATAATGAAAAGTTATGAATTAGTGAACTTGTAACTAATTTCAGTAAATTTCATATCACAATGAAACATATTTTTTACGGTACAAATTTTAATTATAAAGTAGATATATATATCTATGTGCTAAATAATAATAATAAAAAATCTGTTGAGAAATATGAGATAAATTGTGACAATCCCCCCCCTCCTCCCCCAAAACTGAAAAGTATATTAACAAATAAATATCATCTTCCATGCAAGCAAATCTTAAACCAAAAGTTTTTAAGTTTAAGTTTTTCTTCTTCTTTTTTTGCAGATATATAATTATTATCAAAATGGTAGATTAAAAAAATAGGGAGCATGTGGCAACTACTTATAAAGGAAATAATTACTTCCTTTTGAAAATAATTTTCAAAAAATATTAATTTGCAGCTTAAATTTATTATTACTCTTAATTATAAGAAATAAGGCTGACAAAATACATACCCAAAAAGTCTTTCATCAAAGTATCAAGAAAATTCAAAGTTACCAATAAATATTTATAGTTTTTTTAAAGCAACATTAACATTTTAATTCAAATTTAAAATAATTCATTTGAAGATAAAAATTATCATTAATTTAGATAATTATGCCTGATTAATTACCAAAAAGAAAATATATTCCTTATTTTACAACATTTAAAAAAAACTCATTAGTTGTTGAATCAGATCAGAGGATAAAAATTCGAACATTAACAAATTTCTCAATAACATTATCACTAATTTAAAAAAATAAATAGGAAATTAACACTGAAAAGTCCCAAATGTCAATTCAATGAAACCGTAGATGATACTTCAGATGCTTAGATATCATGACAAAAATTCTGCCTCCTTTGGTTACGTATGATTGATTGAAACCCCAAGATACATGCCCAAACATGTGACTTGTGTTTGTTACACACATGCATCTAGATGGGTTTAAGGAAGAGGGAGGTTTTTTGTGAACTTTCAAATGATGTTAAAGCATACATTTGCTTAATAAACTGTCAGCTAAGCAGATATATATTTAGCACAACAATCTCTTAAGAACAGACAGACAATGCAATTTTTAAAGAGGGGAGATAAGGATTTTTTCTTATATTTGAAAGAGAAACTTGGGTATTTCAATATATACTAAGGTACCTGATCCTGCATGATCTTAAGAATGAGAAGGTTAATGATGACATTCTTTGAAAGATGGGTTGAAAGTATTTTTATTTTATCAACGATCAATCTTATTCAAGTTAAAATAGACAACCATTTACATGCAACTGAATGAAAATTCAAGTGTGGAAGACTTCAAAATTTATCTAATATGGAAGGTGGTCACAAATAGCACAGTTGAACATTCAGTTTATTTCATGAAAATATTAAAAATCCTATCAGAACAACTATGGAACAAGGCCAACTGTTTACCTAATCTGTTTTAAGTATAAAGAGAGATTGCCCAAGCATTTTGCTTAAGATTAATATTGAGGAAATGGACAAATTTTGCAATTAATCAAGAAACACAGAAGATGTGGAAATATACAAGGAACAAATATTATTTCTCATAACCTAAAATTTTCATAATTTTGATCCTAAAGTTTTATTTTATTACTCATTTAATTTATTTTTTGAATTACATATATATATGAAGGCATCAAATTTTTAAAAAGTATTTAGGATTTCTGAAAGATTTTATTTTGGTAATGGAGTATATATAAATTTGAAAAAAGTTAAAATCTTTACACATACTTCATAAACCACTTTTAGCAAACATTGGTGAAAAGTGGTATTTTTATAATTTTAACAGTAAAATGACAATTTAAGAAAAATTTCATAATTACAACAGTATTGAATGTTCAAGAATTAATCTGTTTTATCTGAATCTCATTTACCACTGTTTAAAGAAATGCTGAAAGTCTCACTAGAAAAATAAATATGTATTGTGAGGAAGATATAATTCTCTTATTAATTAATATACTTGAAAAGCAAAGTTAAGTGCAGTTTAAAATAAATGAATGTAAAAGAAAGAAATCAAACAAATGACAGAAAAGCTTGAGGTTTTGAACATTTATGCCTTCATAAAAATTGTATATTAAGAATATTTTTTTTAGAATTGCTGCTTATTTAATGCCTTAAATAAAAGATATGTTCTCTAGCTGAATTAAAATGCATTGTTTTCAAAGAAGGATAAGTAGTTAGTTACATATATCTGTTAATATTTAAGGAGAATGTCACTCTCTGTGTTGCTGGCACTCTACAAGATAAGCCATTTGATTTAAAAATTACCAAATTTAGCACAGATATACTTTGGTGAGTCAAAATACACACATCTGAGCAATTTTTTAAAGAAATTAATTCTTTAAGATTTAAATGAAATGTTGGTATTTTCCTTAATAACTCTTCAAACATATAATCCATGTTAACTCTTACTTCTCTGCAATATTATTGTATAAAAATAGTTTTAACATTATTATACAATTAACATTCTCTTTCTTTCAGTGATATTAATTCAAATATCTTGCAATCTTCTCCTTCTCGATTTTAACAATTTATTATTTTTTTTCTGCATAATTTTTCATGAATAAATTTCTTTGTTTTAAAATTTTTATCAAATATTTTATCACATTTTCTTCCATTGTTGAAAACTAAAGAAGGATCTTGTTTAATATCTGCACAGTTTATATGAGGAATCAAAAAGTGAAACTGCATTATAGTAAAGACAACTTGCAATTTGAAACAGATGCCCAGGCGTTACACTTTAGAATAACAATATAATGTCATTAAATTGGAATCCATTAAGAATGTACATGTACAAAATAGCAGAATAGTCGGATAATTAAAAAGCATTAATATTTATAAAAAATTTGATGGATAAAAATACAATATTAAGTGAATCCTCAAGTGGTGTATAATCAATTTAAAAGAAATTAACATAATTAATATTTTTGATAAGTTAGCAGAAAGCTCCAAATTGGCAACTATATATATATATATCCACTTTGAAGAAAATAAGCAGTATAGTGTCAGTTTTATTCATTCTTGAAGGAAAGCAGAATGTTTAATTATTAGAGACCATTCAGAATTCTTTATCAAAACCATATTTAGTATTCGAGCAACATGCACACAGTATATTAACACATAGATATGAAGGCATTTGTTTCAAATGCATAGTTTTCAAGCAATATTGAACCTTAATGTTGGGCTATTAAAGTTACAGAAATTAGACCTTAAGGAGAACTCATGCAACTCACATGTTAAAAGTTAAAATTTTAAGAATGTTTATTAACATACATACACTAGTTTAAAATGGTTGGAAAATTTTAAAGAATAGAATCTATAACTTTTTTTAGAGCCAAGTCATGGTTCAACAATGAATCTTCATAGTGAATTATTTTATAAAATTATGAATTAAATTTCTAAATAGAAAGAGGCTTTCTAATTCATCTCACACATTTTATTTTCTTATCATATTTTGTTTAAAGTCTCAAAATAAATATTATATAAAGATTGCAAAATAGTTGAAATAATTATAATATAGTTCTATAAAAATATAACTATTTTAAACTGCACACAAACTTACAGATATCTAATACCAACTCAATGAAACACCATTTTTGTCTGTACAACTAATCAGTATCTGTATGCTAAAAAGTTGTTAAAATAACAAAATATAAGATTCTTAATAAATTAATTTACAAGCACATTGATTACTAAACATATTTGTCTTACCTGTTCCACAGGCAGTGATTCTTGAAGCTATACCCATTTCTAAGGCTTCTTTGGCATGTACAGGACGACCAGTAAGTATCAAATCCAGAGCACGTGATAAACCAATCAGTTGTGGAAGTCTTGCTGTAGAACCATTAAGAAGAGGAAGTCCTGAAATGATAAATTAAGAAAATATATTATTACAAAACCAAACGAGTTTATCAAATTTTTAATTATTATATAGGGTTCTAATTTATTGATAGCATTATGAAATAAGACATTTGACATAAATAGTCTCGATTAAATGAATTAATTCAATTTGTGGCAGTGGTAAGTATGATTAAATATGCTTAGAATGTAGCAGCAATAGAAAAACAAAGAAAATTCATCCATGAAAAGTCCAATTACAGATAAACAGATTTATATTCAAAACAAAAGTGGAACATAAATGCATTTTTGAATCCAATGATAAATACAAATATTGACTGGTATAAGAAAAAAATGAGAAAACATGAAAACATGTGAGAACATATAAAAAAAATCTATGTACATATGCTTTTATCACTTAACGAATTGTTAGTAATATTTTAATTTGCAAGAATGAATGTAACCAAATCTTTTAAGCATCTTATGGTTTTGTTCTGGGGCATTTTAATTAATGAGCTAATATAGCTGTAACAATGAGGTGCTGTTGATCCAAAAAAACTTAAAAAATTACTGTATTGATTTATTACAATTTTGGGACAAAAACATTTAGTTAAAATTTTTAATTTGTTGAAAGTAAAAATATAATTAATGTTTATAATAGACCACTATTTATTTCACAAGAGGACGTATATCAGTTAAAAAATGATACAGAGGCAACAAGTAAGGAAATTAAGCAGTGTAGTAATCAGTCATTTTCAATTATAAAAAGATAAAGAGTTACTAATTTAAATAATATAGCTTCAATCATCATCAGAGCAACTTAAATGTTTAAATTATTTTATTCATAAAATATGATATATTAAAAAATATAGATAAAATTATTGATGAACTTGCCAAATAAATGTCATAAAAACTTATGATTTACAATAAATATATTTATATTAATCAACAATATAATTGTAAAGCATTGCATAAGGTGAAGAGAGATTATATGTGTATATATGCATATATTATTTAAATATGAAATTTGAACATTTAAATATCTTTCTTATACTAAGAATTAAAAAGTACATTCTTGCATCAATTAAACATTAAAAATATGTATTAAGTAAATAAATCTATTTTTTCATAAAATAAATACATAGAATTAAAAAAAACACATTTGAAAATATAATTGTAAAAATTATTCATGTATATGATCAAGATGCATAGTTAGCACCATCCTATTCTGAAAAGATGTTGATTTGCAAAACTATAAAGCAGTAATAAAGATATTTTTAAAAAACTTTTTTAATGGATATGTAGTGCTATATGTCAAACTGCTAGTTAAAGTTCTAATGAAGTGCTAAATTACTCTAATCCAGGGTACTTAAATCTGTTCAGACAACCCCAGTTTTTATTACTGTATTAGGTCTAAAGTTTCTTAAGAACTATATCTGAGCATAAAACGCAAGTACTAATCAATTTTCATAAACATTTAAAGTGGAAAGTTCAAGCACTGATAAATGAAGTTATATTGTTTTATGTAAAAATATTTGAAAATAAAAGCCCATGCACATATTTCAAAATAAGATAGCATAACATTCAACATACATTTATTTCAAGTCAAATGAAAAAAACATTTACTTCAAAAGCAAGCTGTGTATTAAAAGTAATTCTCATTCTTATACTGAATGTGATTAAGTGAATTTTGAGGTTAGGCTTATAGAATTATATAAAGAATTTTCATCACTCCTGTAATAATTAAAAAAAAATTAATATTGATCGAATTAAATTTCCTTTAGAATGCAATTTAAAATGTTATAAGGGGAAACAATATTTCTAATTTTTAATTGAATCAACAGTTTTTTTTTTTTTTTTTTTTTTTGTAAAAAATTTAGTTATGTTAATAAAGACTAATTTGAAATACTTTTTGTTGGAATTTCTATCAGTTATTAAAAACAAATTTGTCCTTTTTTTATGAATAAATCATACATTAAATTAAAGTTTAGATAAAAAAATTCAAAAAAAAAAAAAAAAAAAACCAGATCCAATTATAAGACAATAGAAGTATTACGAATTCAAGAAAATCTCCGTTACACTGCTACTAATTCATCCTTACTATTTTAAACATAATAGATATAATTATCTACAGCAATATTTAGAAATTTTTATTTTAATTTCCAAATATCAATAAGAATATAAAGAATTTTACAATATAAAAGTCTTTCAGATGCTTTATGTTAGTCATCTTAAAGGTCCCTAAACTGAAAAGTTTCACAAGAAAATATTGCCATCAGGACTCACTGTTAACCATGATTGAAATAATAACAATAAGTTCCATTTATCATTGAAATTCATTTTCTGGATACTATATTTGAAAAAAATTTAAAGGAGATTCATAAACGTCAGTTTCAAAGACCATACCATGAAAATATTTCAGGCCCGATTTATGTATCCTTATTTTATTTTAAAATTTGGATTTTAATTACACAGCAGCAATAATGTACATAAAAATTTTTTATTTAATATGTTTGAATGCATAAGAATATAAATGCATTTATTAAAAAGGAATAATGTAAAATATTTAAAAAAATTATTAACATTTCAACAAAATTTGCACAGGAGTAAAATGGTACTATTGGAAAAAAGCTTATTCAAAATAAATAACATGACATGACATGACATGAAAAATGATTTTCCTACAAGGCATTCAGCAATAATTGAAGGAAAACAAATTAGTTCTTAGTTAAAAATTAATAAATTTTTAAAGTCTTTCATAGCTAACCAAAAAGTAATTATGATCAAAATTTAATAAGTTTAAATCCATTATGTCATATAGAACATTTTTTAATTATTCAGGTCACAGTTTATAGGTATTAAACTACTCATAACCCTTATTATATTTAAAAAAAATATTGGAAAAACATTTATTATATCTTTATTTTCAATTATAGGTGGTAAATAAGAAGACACTCACAAAAAACAAAACAGAAAAACACTGATATCTTAAAGGAGTAAAAACTAACCAAACCTCCTGTTAAAAAATCCCATCACAGCTGTTTCTTCAACAACTCGCAAGTCACACCAGAGAGCCATTTCAAACCCTCCAGCAACAGCATATCCACTGATGGAAGCAACAACAGGCTTTTTCAATAGTCGTCTTAAAGGACCCTAGGCAAAGAAAGTTTCCCATAAGACTACAACAGAAATTATATACATCTTGGCCCAATAGGTAATTTCTAAATCACCAGAAATAAGCATATATATATATATATATATATATATATGCAAAAAAATGCAGTAAATGACAAAGAATTATATTTTATGTTGCCGAAGACAATAAATGGACTTCTGAAAAAAATTGCTATGCCTAAATTCAGCTCCCTTTGTTCTATTCGTCATACAAAAAAATTTTGAAAACTAACAACTGAAATAAAAATGCTCTTCTCTTCTATGATCAATACTGAGAAAATTATAAAATTTTGTGATTCACTATTTTAAACCAAGCAGTGACCACCTTGAACAAGTGTCACTCATTAATTGGTGAATCTGATTCGAGGTAGCATTTAAGCTAGTTTTAAATTATCTATGCTAACAGATCCAAAACTTCATAATTTGATTAGTTTTTAAGATTTTAGTGTCAGAAACACATAAATCTGGAAAACTAATAAAAATTCATAATTTTTTCAACAGACCAATAGTAAAATTTCTTAATCTAAATACCTCTTAAAATTTTTTTTTTCTTGCAATGTTTAAAAGTAAATTCTTTCAGAATTTTTACGCCTTATATATTTACAGTAATGTTGAAAAAGACGTAATTCTATATTAAAAGAATAATATTCATCGGGGATATCTTATATTTTTTTAGCAGTAAAATTTTGCAAAATAAATCCTATATATTCAAAATATAACTAAACTCAATATATAAGTTTAAAATGATATTCTAAAATTATAATAAATAAATAAATAATAAAAATATTATATTATTTATAATAAAAATATTTACATTAAAATAAATTAAATATTTTCCAAAACCTGTTAGTTCACTGACAGTATTCAAAGTTTATAATAAACATTTGAGAACCAATTCTAGAAAAACAAACCAGCAAAACAAGTGACATTCTGAAGGATCATTTTGAATCATTGTAAAGCAACTTAAACATATTTTCTTATTTTATACTTAATGTGATAAAAGTACTACTTTAAACTCTTAAGGGCATAATTATTCCTAACAGATAACTCAAGTTTTGAGGAATGCACCTTTAAAGCCACTAAATTGCAATTTTTGATATTTAAGTGTAATATTTAAACTCTGAAGAAAATATACAAAAAAAAAAATCATTTGGTTTTTAGTGGAACATGGGCAATACATGCTAAAAAAAACTTGGTATACATTTAAATGATAATCCTTCTGCTTTAATTTTTAGATGATTTTAATCCTTTGACCACCTATTTCATGAAAACAGTGAAACAATATTTAAAAAAATTGGGAATCCTGCCCCAGATGCAAATTTTATTCATTCATATGAAAGGAGAACACGTTTTTTCACTTTCTAGGCATTAAAATTAACGTGGAAGATGGAACTTCGATTTTGTATTGTGGTTAATTAAATATAAATAAATTTCAATGAAGGATCTTTGTATGAATTATTTCTCTTACTTGAATGATTTTTGTATCAAAGATTGTTAAAAAATACTTAGTAAATAAGCAGAAAAACATTTCTTATGATCTACTTCATTTAGATAAACTTAGTCCTAAAGATAGTAGCAAAAAGAAAAAACAATATAAATTTGAATTTTACATTATGTTAACATTTATCAGCAAAGGGGAAAACTTAAAAAGTAATTGTTATTTGTAAAATGATTTACAAATATATGACTTTAAATTCTCAAATGTGAATTTAATCTTAAATTTCCTTAAATTCAATAATTTATGATTTTTTTAAAAAACTTGTTTTTAAAAGAGAGAGTAGCTAGATAGAATAAAATTTTAACCTTTATTAAAAATAAACATATCATAAAGATTAATCAAAAATATGAATGGATGTGTACAACTGATGGATGGATAATTTTATTTTAATTTAATATGAATTAAGCCATTAATTAATATTAGAATTTGAATAACATTTCAAATTCTGAAATTTCTTGTTTCTGATAATATATTCAGATTCAAATAATTTATTGGGAAATAAAGAATCACACTCACAATTGGCCCTTGATTGCTAGTTATACCATAAAAATTGCCTTTTGCAACTTGTGACAAGTCATAACCGGAACAAAAATTTCCACCTAAGAAGAAAGATGCAATTGATTATTATTGTTATTCAAATATAATTTGATGCCATTAATTATATGTAGATTATATACATATAATTATATGCAGATTATATACAAGTATTCCATGTGATATATTTTACATGGTAATAGTTGATAGCAATTAACACATACAAACACTTATTTGGCAGACAACTACGATAATGGACAAACACAACTGTTGGTATATATTTTAATTTTTTTAATGCTCCTCCAGTCAATAAAATATTGCAAGTGTACAAAGTACAAAAATTAACATGCAGTAAAAATTATTAATCTTGCATACCATTTAACAATTTTTATGTTATGTATGTTAAAAGCATCTGCTGAATGTGAAGTCTTTGTTTTTTAAAATTATTAATTATTAATATAACCAAACAAAATGTTTCTAAAAACAATATGTAAAAAGATAACATTTAAAATTCAAGTAACATTATTAGATGCACTTATACAAAATAATTTCAGAGTTACAAATGTACAGCCTTACTGAACTGCAAAATGTTAAGTAAACATTTTTTTTTTATTTAAAATTAACTTTTATAATTTCAATCTTGAGGTTCTGTGACATTTTAAGAGCTGAAAATTTTTTTAAAATTTAAAAACATTTTTAAAATTTTAAAGCTTTAAAACTGACAAACAGATAAAAAAATGTTCTTTTGTTAATTATGAAACAACTAGCTTCATATATATAAATGAAAAGCAATGATTTTAAGCCAAGAAGTACATATATTTTTAAATCACATTTCTTTCTTTTCCTCCCTCCATTTCTGAATTTACAGATACAAAATTTTTCACATTTTAATAACATCTATTAAAAGCACTTTTAAAATAAGCCAATTTAGCTTTATAACTATTATAGAAGAGCAATTCAATGATGAATTTAAAATGGACAAAATTGCGTTAAAACCTGGATTAGATACTGAACTACAAAATTTTACGGAAATAGTGAAGCGAGCCCACTCACAAACATGCAGAGTATTTAAAATTGAAAAAAAAAAAAAAGAGAGAGAGAGAGAGAGAGAGAGAGAGATGTAATGGGATTTAGTTAAAATATTAAACAGACACACTCATAAAGAGAATTAATAATACAAGTTTTGTATTTTTGTTTTTATAACAAATATAAAATGCCTTGTTAAGTACCTATACTTGGAGCCAAGTTCCAAACTTGACGAGCCCCAAAGGTAAAACTGTAATGCTTTCTAGTAGTTTGAAAGGTAAACAATATGAGTGGTATAAAAGCTTATTTTAGAGGAGATAGGAATGTTTTCAACCTTCTTTCTATCCTTATAACAAATAATCATTTCGTTGAAATAAATAGTCCTCAATGAGTTTTTGGCACAAATTCCACTCCTCATGAAAGGCCAATTAATTTTTTTAAAATGAAAGGTTGAACTGATTTTACTAAGTATTGAATGAATCAACACAAATCTCATGTTACAGTCCATTAATGTTTCAAATTAATTTTTCTTATGCCAGATCTTTACCTAGAATATAATCAGGCAAAACTAGATGAGCATTAGTGTATTTGGAGTACACACAAACTTTAACCCATTTACAACCAAATTAATTGAGAGCTTCAACTTAGGTAAAATACTTTCAAAACATGTTAAAAAATATCAAGGTTAGGATTCCTATGAATTGAAACTAAATCCTGAAAAACAATTTATTTGGCCTTCATAAAGAAAAATTATATATATATATATATAAAGAATAAAAAATTATTATTTTTATAAAGGTATGTATTAAAAGACTTGTAAATATATTAAAATATCAAACACATTAAGATTAATTTTGAATTACTTGTTCTACCCCAAAAAGAAATCAAAGGAAGAAGCAAAATATCCTAAAATGTGGCACTTTGACTTCAAAATCTGCCTACTAGGAAGTGAATGCCAATTCAAAACTATAGGATTTTGCCTGACTTCCTTGACAAGGCTAAAATGAAATGTGATCAGTCTTTGAATATTGGCTGTCACATAAAGAGAGCTCAGGATTTTAATTAATATGGGTATATATATTAGATCACTCAGAGTATAAGTAAATTTTCAAGATGGGATTTATTATCATAAAAAAATTCTTGGTGAGAATTATAGATACTTTATAAATACGAATTTTGGAATTTAAAACTCATGGCCTGCTGAAGATACGCAAAATACATATTGACTGTATGAAACACATAGTATTACTCCTAACTTTTACTCATCATAGAAAGCTTTATGCATATTAATGAATATAAAAAGAAGCTATAATATTACTATGTCATTTTCCGATACTGGACATTTGCTATTTATCATTTTTTATAATATTAAATTATTAATACTAAATGATTATTTCAAGTTTACTGGAAAAAAAACAATTAAAAAGAATTAATTTCAAAATTCTTAAATTGTTTAGAAACAAAAGATGCATACAATATATTAATAATCAAAATAAAAATAATAATAATGTCATAAACAAATTAATTTTTTTAAAAAGATGAAAACCTTTCCCAAACAACACAGCTGCATAAGCTTCATCATCATTTTCAAATTTGTCAAAAGCATCATTTAATAATGCAGCTGTCTCATCATTAATG
Source organism: Argiope aurantia (assembly GCA_026543865.1). Taxonomy (NCBI): domain Eukaryota; kingdom Metazoa; phylum Arthropoda; class Arachnida; order Araneae; family Araneidae; genus Argiope; species Argiope aurantia. The sequence continues at coordinate 71,177 of JAPMOR010107787.1, read as the reverse complement.
GCATTTCGTTTCTCAGGTCTATTTATACCGATCAAGTAAAGTCTCTTCTGTTTTGTTACTATCACTGAATCTGGAAAAGAGAGAAAGAAAGGAAAAAAAAAAAAAATAAATAAATAAAAAATAAAATAAAAAAAAAAACTAAGCATTTTTTAATGAATCAACACAAGAATATAAAGTGTTTAATAATATAACTCATTTACACATGCAAAGTTTTAGAAATTACTTCTGGATTTTAATTATAAATACTAATCTACAAAATAAATGTGTTATTAAACAAGATAATTAACAATATGCTTTTCCTTGAAAAATATTGTTAACTTAGTTTTTTTACATAATTAATATTGGCAAATAGCACATATTAATTATAAAATAAAGATAATAATTAGACATGAATGCATTTTTCAATAATTTAATGTAAAATATGGATTTTATAATATGAAAAATAAAAATTTAAAGTAAGTATCAATAGGGAACAAAGAAGTACAAAATCATTTATTTATTTTTTTTATCTGTAAACATGAAGGTAAAAACAAATGTATAACAGAGGAAATACTGAAAGTAGGAATTCTAATCATATTTATAATGTATTGTCAGTTTTTATTGAATCTTGTGGTGAATAAGCAAATAAGCCAGTTAACAACTATGCTACATGAGAGTACGCTTTTGTATCCTGGTTTTATTACTTGGCTGCGAACCACAAGGTACCAGGTTCTATCCTCGCACATCACTTACCAGCAAATTTGGTGATGTATTTAGTAGCTGTTGAGTCTAATGCACCTTACCCCTTTTTGATTTGATCACACCCTATTGTGGTGAATAGCATATAAGCCAGTTAACAACTACTCTACATGAGCGTAAGCTTTTGTATCCTGGTTTTGTTACTGGACTGCAAACCACAAGGTCCCAGGTTCTATCCTCGCACATCAATTACAGCCAAATTGGTGACCTCGGACGATGAACCTTCAACCTTCGTACAGCTGTTGTGGTGCCATCTACCCGCATCTAAAGTCGTCAGATTCACTTGATGCAGCAAACTAAAGTCGTCAGACTCACTTGATGCAGTAAACCAAAGTCGTCAGACTCACTTGATGCAGCAACCACTCACTCACACACTTGTTACTCAACTGGGTACAGACCCATTTAGAAAACAGCTCAATACATCACTACTCAACATCCATATGGTTCGTCTCACCTCTGACTCACTGGAGAGAGAGTACTGGGGTGAATAGCATATAAGCCAGTTAACAACTACGCTACATGAGCATACGCTTTTGTATCCTGGTTTTGTTACTGGACTGCGAACCACAAGGTCCCAGGTTCTATCTTTGCACATCACTTACGCCAAAATCTTAAGAATTCTCAATCTTATGATATTTACTATTGCTGTAGTTGATGACAGTCTTCATATTTTTGATTTAAAAATAATGAATTTTCTTTTTCATATACTAAAAAACATGCTTTTAAAAATTTTCCTTTTTATTTACTTTTCAATCTTTCTTAGTCAAGATTTTTTTTGCAATTCATAATTTACTTCTATAATTGCATTATCCTATTAAATTCGAAATCCCATTTTCTTTTTGGAATACTTCATCATAATATATAAGTAAAAACCAATTTCCATTTACATTATCTATACAGTTTTATAATATAAATAAGTATTTTTGGTCTAATAAAATATAAATATATAAAAAACAAAAATGCCTCAAAGAAAAATAGTATTAGCTTTGGTTAAAACTTTAGGTAAAATACCATCATATAAAAATACAACAATCTTTTTAGAAAATAGTAGAAGCTTTGGTTTCAGCTTTTGTAAATATAATTATCATGTGAAGAAAAAGACTAACGTGCATAATAATCCAGTATTAAATGATGGAAAAGGCATATAGAAATTTCAATAATTTTGCAAATGTATTAAATTTTTTAAATCAGTAACATATAAAAAATTTTTTAGCATGATAATTATGGTGAAAACCTTCAGTGATGAAAACCACTGTCAAATTTTTAGAAGCATTAACTCAGTTCATAATTGAAAAGACATTAAACAAATGAAACCACGAATAACTGTACCAAAACAAATAAATTTAAAATACATTCTAACATTTAGTTATTGTAAAATATTCCAACCACCACTAAATCCAAATAGAGCTTTTGAATATTTATCTTTACTTACAGCAAATTCCACAATTTGAGAGATAAACAATGGAATTTAAATAATGTAAGACAGATTAAAAATCATATAAAATTTTTCTTTAAAATCTATTTCATATTACAAACAAATTTAAGACAGTTTGTAGATAAAATTACTAACAAGAATTAAGAAGAAAACTACAAAGAAGAAAAGTTTAATAAGAATAAATTTTAAAATAATGAAAAGAATTTGTCATTCACAATCTTCTATGATTTGTTTTAGCTAATATATTAAACAATATATCTAAAAAAGTGATTGATTATGATTATACTAGTATATAGCTTTATCACTATTTACATAAAACGTTTTTAAGTAAAAAAAGGTCTGTGGTAAAATTAAAAATTTTCGAATTACATATAATAGAAATGTGTGAAAAAGCATATTCATTAAAAAGCAGGAGTAAAATAGATTGTAGCGCAAGAAATATGTAAAATAACATACAATAAAAAAGTTACTTTTCTTAATCCAGGATTTTGAGTACCAAAACTAAATATCTTGAAATAGTATTTCGGTGCCTTTAACTGTAAAATCTAAGAATTAAACATATAGAAGAAACAATATAAAATAAAGTTCGTCACACTTTACCTGAAGAATTCGAATCAGCATAACGTCTTACCATTGGAACATAACTTTGTTTAATAGCTAAACAGTTTCGAACTTTTTGAGTGAATTTATTTCTTAAATGAACAGCCATATTAACGCATGGTAAAGGAAATAATTAATTGATTTCGTAATAAAACAAAAATGCAATATAGTAAAAACTTTACAAAAAAATGTAAAAATATGTGATAAATTTATCAATAATTTTAAGGTGCATTCATTTTGAATAAGTGCCAATGAATTTGTTTACAAATTTCATGCCGTACAAATTGTATAAAGAAAGTTGCAGTTAAGAAAGCGAAAAAGATTCCACAAATGAAAAATGGAATTATTATCACATGATGCATGGCACGATGTCTGGAAAACATTATGACTAATTAAAAAGTAATCATCTAGTAAGAGTAGTTCAAAAGAGGAGTTTTTTCGTCTAATGTGTTTGTTATTTTCCACAATTACAATAGGGAAGTTATTATATAAATTAAAGAAATATAAGATGCACTAATTTATAACAGTAACATAAAATAAAGGTCATATGAGAGATGTTCTTAATATGGCGGATACAAATAAAAGGGAAAGAGAGAAATCAAGCTAATATGATTACTCATATTTAACTTAAGACTGTTAGGAAATATATATCAGATTGCATTAATTAGGTCAAACCAGAAGGCTATTTGCTAAATCTTGAATTATTTCACCAGCCACTGGGCTATATATTTTTTCTCATTTAATGGAACACTACTGAATTCCTTATGGGAAGAGAACCTTTCCTGTATTCTGTTTTTAATTAGAGTTTCAGCTGTTAGCTAAATTTATACCATGCTCTGTTTTGAGCATGTGATTTGAAAGATCAGGTACTAAATCTTTGCAACTTTAAAATTTTGCAACATTAAAATTAGCAACTTTGCATATTTATGGGATTCTCATAACTTTAAAGATAACTTTTCTCATAATTTTAGTAAATTATTCGGTAGAAATATTGATACCCGAGTAATTAACAAATCACTTCAAGTATTACTCTACTTCGCCAAAAGTTTTTATCGCATCAGCATAAGGAATTTTAATTCATTTAGAACTCAATATATATTGAAATTCACTCGCAAAAAATGTCTTATACAAATTCGAACTATCAATATTTATCTTCTATGTCTTATTACCAGACGATCATAGTGCATCACTCAAATTATAGAACATAGTTTCTGATATCGTACAATGCCGATCCCAAATCTAAAGAATACATTTTCCTATGTTATTTCAAAATAAAAACCTAACAGTTTATAAAAGTATGAAAAAAAGATCTTTATTGTTATATATTATATTTTAATTGTTATCTAAATTCTATTTTTCCACTTATCTTATCATTTCTCTTATCCAAACAATATGCTAATTGTAAAATTTGAAAGGAAAAAAAAATTATACATAATATGTCTTACACAGCAGAAACAATGTAAAACTTGAGATTATTTGTATAGTGTTTAAAATGGCACAACATTAAATCCGTTTTGTACAATATAGTTTTCAATATTATAAAACTAAATTTAGATGTTTATTAGATAATGGGAAAAAATTTAAACTTTTTAAACCGTACATGATAACTTATGATTTGTTGAACAATCTTGAAGCTTATCACTTATTTTGTTTTATCATTTTTATCTTGCTGAAATTGCAGATTTACTTTGAGATTCGAAATCGAGACGTTCCAATTAGCAAATTCCTACCTCATCCAATTAAAGACTGAAACCTCGCAAAAGAAAGGAAATTAAGGCAATGGAATGACTTTTATTGAACAAGCTCAAGAATCTATGTTCCTCAATATTTAATCTAATTTAAAGTAGTGTCTTTCCAACACTGATAAACCTTGTTAAATGCCGAATCTACAATATAGCTTAATTTTGTTGAATGTAGAATCTACTATATTCCTTATTTTATGCTATACAATATAAAGTGCAATTAATAAAAAAAGTTCCAGTGAATTTTTAAGATTTCGAATAAAATGAGTTATTAAGTTAAAATTAACATAGTATCAATCAGAATTTAATGGTAAATATATTTAAAAAATTTCAGTAAATCTTGAATATTGTTAAGCAATGGGCATTTATTAATACTATATTTGATATTCCTTAATATTCGCAATATTACCTATATATCTAATATGTTTTACAACCATGCCTCATAAACTCAAATTATTTTATACATGTGCTTATGGGGGATCAATTTGTAAGACATCTGTTAAAGATCCTCTTCTCTAAAAACTTAAAAATACATAAGAGAAAATTAATTTGATCTATCAAATAGTAGAATGTATCATCTAGCAATAGATATGTTGCAGTTCATCTTTCAACTTACTCAAAATTTGCACAAAAATGGATAGTTTTCAAATAACTTTAAATCGGAATGTTGGTTTTAGGAAAACAAAGGAAATATAAAAAGGTATAACTTACGCAATGAAGATTATACATTTCCTTTACCTATATCAATCGTTTTTTAAGATAATGATATTAAATAGTAGTAAAATATATTACAACCTTTCAGAAGTGCCTTAAGAAATAAAGCAGGCATATACGCATTTATGGAATTTCAAAGAAATAACTACATTACATCGCCGCTTGTCTCATCTTGTCACAAATATATTGCCTATATTTTATGATAATTTATTGCAAGAATAAAAAAAAAGATTAAGACAAATACTGGAAGTTCTAACGTTCTTTACTCATGAAGGGCGTTTGCATCTCTACAATAAGAAGGAAGAAGAATTGTATGTCATTTAAAGAAAGGATGAATTCTATTAGACATTTTGACAAATTATTGAAAGATAGTCATCAAATTTTTATGCATGTGTATTAGAATATAAATATATCAAATATCTTTATAAAATAAATCATATTATTATTAAAAAAATAAAAGTTATAACTTTTAAAAATTAAAAAAAAACATTAATTAATTTTTTTTATTTGAAGTAATTTTTAATTTTTCTTTTATCTTTATCTTATTATCAAATAAAAATACATTTGGAATGAAACTGTATATGATTTTGTAATATTACTCAAAAGTCAATTTCGTTGATATTTTATGTTCAAGCATTGGATGGTTTTCTTCAGTAAAAATAACTTTTAGCTGTTTATTATACCTATTATATTTTTATCTTAACCAGGAAAGTTTATCAATCATTTTATATAATTTTCTTAAAAAGTAAGACACCTGGAACAATCCAAAGACATTTAAGTATAAAAAGAATATTGTTTTGAGAAAGTGTCATTAAAAACATACCAACTCCTCTGACCTCATAAAATATTCATTTTATTGTTCAATATATTTTATAATGTCATTGCAGTTGCATTTAAGCATGTATTTTTGAAATGAAATATCAAGAAATAAATTCCATATTTTAATAGCTAATTTCGAAGTTCCTCTATCCCTTTAAAATGGAAGAAAAATAAAGGGGCTGAAGGCATAAAAATGAATAAAACATCCGGGAGACTAATTACTACGAAAAGAGGGTTTTTTTTATCGATACAAAAATACAATAAACTTTCTAAAAATAGGCAGTAAAATGCAAGTTCAGAAAATAAATCTTTATTACAATTGTGCAATTCAGTTTCAAAGGAAGCAATAGAACTCACCTCCACTTCTTTTGATATTAGTATCAAGCTGTTTGATATCGTTTGCTCTGCATTGGAAGAAGTCAGTTCCATTCATAATTGATGCTCTCGTCCCATTAAAGAATTGTTTTATTCCTAACTTTCGCAAAACTTCGTCTTCTGGAAGATTCACCAAATATTCGCTGTCAAATTCTTCGCCAGAGAAACCATTCATATTTGTAACTGTTGCAGGAGTATCCTAAAAACTTATGCACACTATATTACTTCAATAGGTTTTTGTCTATCAAATGAAAATCTCTTTATGTTATGAACATAGATAATTCAGAGTAATTTCATCTGGAATGAAAAAAAAATATGCATGTTAAGAAGTAAAAACCGATTTTTTTAAAAATATGCTAACTCAATTTTCGGCAAGTAACATATTTAGTGAGTTAACAAAAATTCTCATTAGAATTAGAAAGCATAAATGACTCGATAATATTCAATCTAAAGAGAAAGGAACATACCTACTAATTTTTATGCCATTGTTTTTATATACAAAGTAAACATTGATTTTGAATGTTATCTATAAAAATCATAATTACCATTTTGGAGATAGTATGTATCACATGATTACTCTAAATGTTGTAAGTTAGAATCACAAGTTTTAAAAATTATTAAAACTTCTTTATAAATATATTCCATATAGGTGTTTGCTGTAAAAATGAGCTGTTTTCGATGTAGATAAATAATATTTAAACCAAATACTTAATTGTCATTTAAAAATATTCGCATAGAAAATATTTTTTTTATTTCTTTGTAAACGTATGAATTTAAGTTAAAATTGATGTACCTTCCTGAAGTACCTTTCAGCAAACTGATTTTTTCTTAACTAATTAAATCTTTCTAAAGTATTTCCGGTATTATTGATGAACTCAGCTGATTTTTATCAAATCAAATTTTTTTTCTAGAAAGTATTATAGTCGTCAAAAAACTCGAATTCGAAATTTCGACGAATCTTTACATTTTACACCTCCTTGAGTTCGAAAAACACATTATGTCTGTCTGCCCGTGACAAACATAACTCAATAGCGCTTTGAGCTACACCGATGAAATTTGGCATATGGCTGTACACCAAATTAGAAGATTTTTTTAAATATATTTTGAGCAAAATTCGTTCAGAAAAATCTGTCTATCCGGCTGTTCTAATGTAAGTTAACACGATAACTACAAAATGAAGAGAGCTAGATAGATAAAATTCGGTGTGCATATTTAACATCTATAATGTAGACACCTGCCAAAGTTTGAGTCAAATTCAACAAGAGATTGACTATCTCTGTCGATCTGTACTTAAGAAGTATGTAAACGCGATTAGTAAAAAACGCAGTGACTTAAATATATCAAATTTGGTTTCGGATTTTGAGACTTATGTCAAATTTTTGTTTCAATCGGTTGGAAAGAGCGCATATAAATCCCAAATTCCATTTTAGGATAATTTTAACCGATGTCAGGGATTGATTACCAAAATGCTCGCCAAGGATGACACAATAGATTCAGTAAGAATGCTAAATTCATGCCAAAGGTTGATATTTTGTGATTGCTGTACACTGATGCCATGTAAGGCATTCTCTGCCTTACCCAGTGTCTATTTTTTTCGGAGGTTATAGCATTTTTATTAGAGAATATGTGAGAAAATTTTAAGGAATTGGTTACGTGACTTCGATAATTTCTATATCCCTTTCCATATGTGGCTTGTGTAAACGAGTATAGATGAATTTGCTTAGAAGTTAGGGTTTTGATATTATAATATGCTTCTTTCTGTTTGATATTCCATTTTTGAATATTAATTCTTGATTCTTTAAGAATTTTTGTTGAGTTATTCGGTTTTTTTCCTACACATTTTTCTGAAACAAGCCATGATTATACAAAAAATAAAACAAAACAAAAAACATGGAATGAAATGCTGGTTGAACAGGTTGACAGTTGTTGTTTGGCAGTGGTGTGCTTGGACTTCTTTATTTTCATTAAAATTAAATGCAAAGAAAACAGGGAACAGTTTACAAATACTCTTTGTCTCCATGGTTGCCAAGTTTCATGCACCGCTACTATGAAGTGCATATAATGAGAAACGGTAAGAGTTTAGAGCAGTTATTATGGAGCCTATGTATGCATACACTATTCAAGAGTTAAATATCAAGAAATAAAATTTCTCCCTCATTACTGACTTGTCATTTCAGTATATTCTTTCCTCTCATAAATAATCAAATTGACATTGCATGCATCGATGAGGGACTTAACACCATTCTACACAAAAATAATTATAAGAACCTTTGGATTCTTACTGTTAGCCGCAGCTCAATGGAACACCTTAACAATTGGACCTATGTTGGAGATATAACAAGTTTGTCTATTTTTCAGAAGTTGAAACTTATTTCACACCACCATTATATTCCTTTCCAGTGGATCCCACCTCATGTGGATCTACTTGGTAACGAAATAGCAGACAGGCTTGCAAAGAAAGGAAGCAGTCTAGCGACTTCATCTTCTACTGAGCTCATATACTTAGAACTGTTCTCTCAAGCGAAATTCCTAAATAAGAAGAATTCCCCCTACTCATGATTAGTATAGGGCCAATAAGCCGGGCCAGCCCTTAATTCTTCCTTCTGATAGAAAAACTAACACTTGCCAGTCGCCACCTTAAATGTCTTTTCTTTTCTCAGGGTGAAAAATCTTACCCTCTTTGCCCGAAATACCACCAACATCAGGCCTCTGCTGAACATATTCTAAACTGATTAGGACTTCTTTGGGGATAAATTTATTCTTCTCCCTTCCTCGTTTTTGACTTTCCTCTTGTCACTGCATTTTTGGATTTTGTCTGACTAAGTCAGGCCATGGAGATTAGTAACAGCATTTGCATACGACTGTGGCTTGTTTTAGTACCTTATACCCCCTCTAACAGTTTATCAACTGAATTTTCAATTACTCTGTATATTTTGAAGAGTTCAGCCGGGGTACGACAAAGTTATAAATTAGGAATTGATATGTAAGTAAGCAGAGGCAAGTAAAGGAATGATGTGAAATTACCTTCACTCCTTTATGCTATATATATCCAAGAAGAAAGGTTTGTTTGGTTTAGTTTTATTAATGCGCCGCTTTAAAGCAACTCTAAAGTTATTTCGGGTCGGATCTCGTAATTTTGAACCGCGGTCAGATGACCAGAACAACATCTGAGCTGGCACTCTCCTCTTCACATCACATCACACCAGCGGGAGGACGTTTGGCTCTGACGGATTTAATGTGCAACAGACCACCTTACACAACGGTTCTTCTGTGGAATCGAGTCTCGAACCTGAAACCCTACTGCTCACGACCTGAGACCTTACCACCAGGCCATCGAAGCCCTGGAGTTGGGTTAAGGTCAGTGATAACCATTAGTTTTTCTGCCCATTATTTCCGGCTATTACTGTCAGTTTAGATTTCTAAGGGTAACCTGGTAATTCCTTTGCTATGAATACATTATAATACATTCACATAACGCTTAGAGTCAGCAAAAAATTTTCAACAAGGATACATCAAACATCGGAAAATCTCCAGATCGTAATAGATCTATTATGTCTTGTTTTTATGCCAAATTTTATGTCTTGTTATGTCTCTGTTATGTCAAATTTTATGTTTTGCAGGCAAATTTAGAAGACCGAATGAAGTTCAAAATTGAATTTGTTTTACACTTTGTTTTACTGATTTAAATTCGATATTCCAAGAACAATTTGCGCCATTTCATTTTTGAAATTATATGAAAATAAGAGAAAACAAGATAAATGATCTAAAGTTATTCAATGTTTGATTCAATGAAAATAAAACACTTTATTATTCTATTTATTGAATTGCAAAACTCAGATAAATTGATAAACTCAGTATTATTTTTGCTAGTTCACTATTAATGACTATTTAAAATTGTAAATACTTCTAATTTATTAATTATATTGCTTTAAAGATTATTAATATGAAATCTAATTAATCTTTTATTTTTTCCATTAGTCTTTAATAGAAAAAGACAAGGCCAATTGTTGCTTGTTGTGATGCATACCAAGGTTAATAAGTCGATTTATTTTCCATAATTCTTTGAAAATTTATAAATGGGAAATGATATTTTACTGCAGATACATCGTTAATAAGAAATGAGAAGAAGCAAAAAACATTCGAGCTCTGTAACTTTTTCCTTCATAATTTAAACAACTGTTGGCTTTCCTTCTTCCTTATGGGAAAATGGATCATCTTGAATGTTTCTACTTATCACTAGTGGAAAAAAATTAATCTTTCTTGCCTTGCTACTTTCTCATATACGAAGTACAGAAAAAGTATTAGAAACCATACTTTCGAACTTAAAATTTTGATGAATTTCGAAATATTAGACCTTCCTCAATCCGAAACAGATATATTTGGAATTATATCTGTTGTTCTGTCTATATGAACATTATGATTCATAAACACTTTGAGCATGATGAATAAAATTTGGGACGAGATCTTTACATCACATTTGCACTAAATTTTACTTGAAATCCATTATCAAGAAGTCTTTGAGCATCCGAGTACAAGCGAACACATGATAAAAAGTGATTGAGTGATAAGAACAAGTATTCAAAGCATTTTTAATAAATATCACGTTTTATTGTAACTAGAAATAACAGTTAATTATCATCCTTGAGCGATCAGCGGGTTCCTCCAGTATATCTATTTCTTTAGCTGTTAAATTATTAGTATGGAATGTATTTGTTTAAAAGTTTCCTTTGTTATTTGACAATAATAAGTAATATTTTTTTATTTTTATAACACAATATAACAATAAGTTGTAATATAACAATAATTTTTCTAACATAATATTTTCGGAAGATATAGCAAAAAAAAAAAAAAAAAAAAAAAAATACGAATTTAATGGAATTGGTATATTGATGTATATTCTACGAAATGAAAATCCTACTCCAAGTTTATAACTAATGCATTTAAATTTTTTAAAATTTAACATTGGTGAAAGCATGCGATTGAATGATTTGATGGAACAATAAAATGAGTTTGCATTTCAGCATCATAATAAAATCATTCTTAAAAGTTTGATTCAATTCAAATTCAAAAATTTATTGTATGTTATTAGATAAAAAAAATTATACGAAAATTACATAAATGTCACTAAAAAAGTAATATTTTTTTATATTTATAACAATAATTTATAATATAACAAAAATTTTTCTAAGATAATATTTTTGGAAGATATAGCAAAAAAAAAAAAAAAAAAAAAAAAAAAAAAAAAAAAAAAAAAAAACCCGCTTAATTTTGAACAAAATTATTTTAACTAATTTTTCGACCTTGAAAAGCTGACAATGACTCACTTCATGTCTTCTTGAAGAGCGCCTTGATAAATATTATCAAATTCAGATAAAAATGTGGATTTGTGTAAAAAACATACAAGCAAATATTCATACTTATAAATACAGATTGGATTTCACTAGGAGTACCTTAGATATTAGAACAAGAAATTGCCGTATAAGAAAGTAGGTTTTCGCTTCCTTTATGGTTATAATATTGGTGTGGGTTCGAGCTGCCTGCACTCCGATGACGAATCGTTCTGCTAAAATAAAGGGTGTGGGTCCCAAAATTAATGCAAGATTTGAATTTGCCACCATTCGTGCAGAAAAGTGTTGGTAAACCTATTAAAAAACCCATCTGACAGCAAATAGTTTAGGGTTAGTAAAAAGAGAGCGTTACACGATAGAACAATGTGTTCACCCAAGATTTGAATTAAATAAAAGACACAGTTTTTTCTGTTAAATCGTTATATTTTTATTGAATTGTAACGTCAACAGGATAGGATTATCTAAAGAATAATACACACGGAAAATGATTTCCACGGTTTTGCTAGTACATATGCACTCTTTTGTCGTAATTTTCCATAACCATTTTGCATGAATGTGGCTGAATTACGTTGATAAAACTTTGAATTTCCCCCTTCAATGCATGCATGTTGTAGGCTTGTAGGCATAAACCTTTTACTTCAAATAACCCCATAAAAAGAAATCCAAGGGTGTTAAATCACAGGATCTAGGGAACCAATTCCCAAATTTTCGAACTGTGGCCGCCAAACTTTCATTATTTTTAAGCTTCAATATTCAAATCAAAATATATTTAATCTTGAATTCAATTCATTTCCTTTTGCACATTTTACTATTCATTTTTCTTATTTTTTTAAACAATTTTTCTAAAATTCGTTTAAAATAGAATAGCTATTTCCAGATTTTTAAAGCTGCAACCTAATTTCTAACCTAAAACAATGTGAAATTTGGCCTTTTTCTTCCAGTTAATATGAAAAATCATTCAATTATATAAATATAAATATAAATACTTTACAGTTTCTTCTCAGAATTAAATAAAAATATCGTCTGCTAGTATCCTGAAATAAGCTTTGTAATAATAATTTGAGTTAAGAACAAAAGTTCATTTTCACTATTTTGCACGTTTTATTATTTTAATTAATACCAACAGTAATTCAAATTGTGAAAGAAAAAAAAACCCCTGCAACTATAATATTGACTTTCATCAATAATTCAGTGTTCTTCAAGAATTCTTATTTTTTGTATTATCATTCGTGATATGTTTGCTATTTATTAAAAAAATGTTCATTATATTTTTTAAAGAAATGATTAAATATAGAAAAAATTATATTATAAAAATTGGTCTTATTTGATTTTTTTTTTTGAATTTTAAGATAAGTTAAGAATTATTTTTGTACTGTAGTGGAAATTTATAGAGGGAAAAAACCCGCAAAACGTTTTTCAAATTTCTAATGAAAATTCTACTTAAAAATTTAAAAAATCGTCCCGAGGTGCTCATCCAATTATATCTGCCCTCAAAAATCCTTCCTAACCATCAAAGTACGTACGCGTCAAGTTCGGTTGCTTTAGGTTAAGTGGTTTAGCTTCTAAAACACATACACACACACACACACACACACACACGTGCGCACACACACACACACACACACGTGCGCGCACACACACACGCACACACACACACACACCACACACACACACACACGTGCGCACACACACACGCGCGCACACACACACACACACCACACACACACACTATTTCATATTTTTCTCATTTTGCTCATCCTATTTCATATTTTGTTCAGGAATTCTGGAGCTTAAGGAAGGTTTTAATAAAGAATTAGTGACAAGTAATTTGATAAGTAATTTCAGATTCGAAGATATTTAAAGTAACGTGGGATCTCATATATCGATATTCATCTATTTATCTATCTATCTATATGTACATATCTATCTATCTATCGATCAATCTGTGCATCTATATCTATCAATCAGTCTATCTATCTATCGATCAGTTCATCTATCTATCTATTTATCTATCTATCTATCTATATGCCTCTCTCTCTCTCTCTCTACTCTCAAACATATATGCCACAGAAATCGCTCTTACATAATATCGAATGGCAAAATTATATGAATTTTAGACTGTTTCATCGAACCTTTACTAAGCATTCAATACAATGCTTCGAAAGAGCTGCAAAATATTATTAGAAATATTCTGAAAAAGATTTACTACGTCTCCAAAATACCTATTCATTGAGAGGAAATAAGATATAAGCGAAATAAAGAAACAAGCTCCAAGCAGAAAGTTTAATCGAATGCAAAAATGGGCTTAACTGTCACCAGATGCTTCTATGATTTCCGTTGGTAAATCACATTAATAGCTATGATTTGTCAACGGAAACTGGTGTTCTTATTTATCAAAACAATTCGCTTTCAAAAAGAGTCTTTTTATTATATTACTAGCCGCCTGTGGCAACCAGCCGGTTCACCAGTCTTAATAAACCTTTCCTTTGATAAGCCTTAATAAACTTTGATAAGCCTTTTTTAAAAATTTTAATAATTAAACATTTTATGAAACTCCCATTTTATTGCTTCTTCATTAAAATATTTTAAAACTTCAAATTTTAATAGTCATATAATTCACTCATAATATTATAAAGGCCTTCAACCATAACGCAATATGTATCTCTCTAATTTTCTGTTAGCTCCCGTAGAATTTATGCTTTAAATTAAAGTGGAAATGATTAAACTGCAATTAATATAATAATATTTTTTTATTTACTGAAACGAAGCATTTTTTTAAAAATATGAGTACTGAAAACAGAGTCACTGAGTATTTAAACCTTATGGGCACTAAAGAATATTTTTCTTAATTTTTATAATATCTCAAGAAGTTTTCAACAAAATTTTCTCAGATACGTCATGAACAGATCGATTAATTAACAATGTTTAGTTTTAAATGCATCAAATACTAAAAAAATAAACAGAATCGTTTGAAATTATCTGTCGAAAACATATTAAGCCTTCAAAACCAAGTCCGTAGATGTCAACAATCAGAACACAATGCGCATGCGTGAATTTTCAACGCCAGTTACGGGAACGTAAATACGTGAATTTTTCTACTCCAGTTGGGGTAACGCTATGCAGATCAGAAATTTTTAATTTCCTTTATTCTGTTTTATTTTAATTCAAAAGTTCAGAATGAATCTAAAAGATCGATTAATTAACAATATTTAATTTTAAATGCATCAAACGTAAAGAAAATAAACAGAATCGTTTGAAATAATTGGCCGAAAAATCTTAACCCTAGCTTCATTAGCGTGGAAAAAAAATGATGCCTTACATATTTGGCGGTGGAGAAAATGAAGATTTTTTTGGCGGGAAAGATAGTTTGTAGTTAATAATTAAAAATTCAAAAAAGGGACCACAGGTGCACATTCCAAGGTATGCATGTGTCAAATTTGGTAGCTGTAGGTCGAATGATTTGGCCTGTAGAGCGCCAACACACACACACACACACACACACACACACACACACACACACACACACACACACACACACACACACACACACACACACACACACACACACAAGCATATCAGTAACATTTCCTAAATCCTTCCCCTTCATTTTAATTATATTTTTCAATCCAATTTGATTGATACATTATCGATAATAAATTTTTAAATAATATCATGGAATTCGAATTCAACCATCAAAATAATTGATTGCTTGATTTAGATATCATTAACTCCGTGGCAGAATTTTCAGCTTTCATTTCGTAATATATATACATTTTTTTTAATTAGCAATGTATTTATTCAATTGAATTCATGTTTTTCAGTCCTTCAAATAACAAATGAATTTAAAAAAAAATCATTCCAAGTTAATCGTTTAAAGTGTTTTCTGCTAATAGCTAATACACTATTGTTTTCATTTGAAGCTTCAAAATTCCGATTAAGAAATAACTGAGATTGATTCCTGTCAGAGAGGGTAATAGAAAAAAAATTTTAATCATGGTATTTCTACTTTTATTAATCAATTAATGATATCTGAAATATCTCCGCATTATTAAATTAATAATTATTCATGTTAATAATTAAAAATCCAATCTTAATAAAAATGTTAAAGAGATTTTAATCTCTAGTTCGAATTATCGTAGCATTATAATGCTAATAATATTATTAGCATATCAATCCTTATTATGTTTATAATTAAAATTTTCATAATATTGCAATTATTGACTGAATTGTGCGAGAAATTGTGAAAAACTTACCATAAATAAGGAAATTCTAATGACAGCAAGATAATATATTTCTCTAAACTTAAAAACAACAACAAATATTAAACTTTTTTTCTATATTTAAAATGAAGTAATTGAATTTAAAACTGTAATAATGCAAAATCGTTTGAAATAAAGATGGCTAACATCTATTCGTTATATAGATGAAATGAAAGAGAACAAGTTTAAGGGAAGTCATTATTAAAATCGTCTGATGGAGAAACGTAGCTTGTTTCAAGGAAATTGGCATCATTTTTTCTCAATCATTTAGTACATTTCACGAACATTTTTGTATTGTTATGAATAAGAAATATAAATCAGACGTATTAAAGATTGATGAATTAATAGACAATAAATGAATTAATAGACAATTCATCATACCCCCCCCCCTCCACCATTCTCGGAACGTCGTTGTTCTTTCTCCTTCCACTGTCATAAAATTATAGATAACGGGCAAAATCGAGAACGCTCTGATTGCTGAAACTTTTAAGTTTCAGAGTTCGAACTTGTGCACTTTATGTTTCGTAGTACAGCAAAGAAAATTGGATTTTGTTCCTTTTTTGAGGCCAATTAAAACCAAAATTCAACACAGAGCTCCAATTATAATAATAACATCAATAAGAAGGCAGTTAGACTTACCACAATGTGATATTATCTCATGTAAGTTGTAGATGTTTACCCAGAAAAGAATTCAAGATTATATTTAGGCTTGCAATTAAAAATTAATCAAAATCTTAAAATTTTATCTCAATAATATTGAAGCTTATTTTTGTACAAAATCTATTTTTACATTATCTATGAATAAAGAATATAAGTTTTTCAATATTTTTCATTTTTGTTCCTTACAGTTTTCTTTCTCTAATTTTAACAATTTTAAAAATATATATA